>BTPG01000008.1:73835381-73902881 GCA_036245525.1 Semisulcospira habei
TTGAATATGAAAAAGGACATTTATATTTAAAAACTGTTGACAAAGGTAAAATACTATTAACTAAGAAAAACAACCCTAGTAGTTTTAGAGCTTTAGGTACAATCAAAGGTGAAGGTGGTGTTAGTGCCTTGCGCCAACTTGGTGTTGGTGAAAGAAGGATACCACCTCGAGCTGCTACCATTCTAAATGATTCGCAATCAAAATTACCGACTGAACAAGAGATTGATATGGCTGATAAAACAAAACTACCAGAAATAGTAGACAAGACAATACAAGAAACATCATTTATAAATGAGGCTATAAAAACAATTGATGACCCTCCTTTTCAAATAGGTGACTCTTCTTTTACATTGCGTGAGATAGCTGCGTTGGATAAAGCACTACAGTCAACAAGGGGTGAGATGGTAAATAACGTAGTCAAACTTAGTGAGCTTGATAAACACATTGAAAAAGAAAAAGAGAAACTGGCTACTGCAGACAATGGGAATTATGACATTGAAATAAAAGAAAGAATACAAGAAAGATTAAAAAAAAATGTATATAGAAAGAGATGCTCGGTTAGAAGTAATTGATAATGGTAGACAAAAACTGAAAACACAGGTCAACAGAATTAGAGAAACTATTCAAAAAATACTTCACGAAGACACTACTCTGGCTGAGAGACTTAAAACACTTTTCAGAGAACAGGGTATCACAATTGCCAGTTTAATTACAGCTCTGGGGTTTATTATCAGTACAGTTGTGTTGGCTGTAACGGGAGGTAGTAGTAGTCCAGCACCTCCAGCTCCTCCAACTCCATCAGACCCAAAAGATTTACAGACGTGGGTAAAAAAACAGTTGTCTCACATATCAGACTTGCTTAAAAAATTAGCTGTAAAAGCAGCAGATGCTTTACCAGGTATTATAGGTAGTGTTGTCAGTTGGCTTATTAGTACTACAGCAAAGGTAGTAGGGTTTATGGCAGAGCATGTATGGATATTTTTGGTAACAGTAGGAGGGTTAATTATAGGATACTTAATGAAACAGGTAAAGAAGTAATATTCCTAATCCAGTAAGGCCTATTACCAATGCAGTTCTCTTTGACTCATGTGTTTTTTCTTGGCCTGTTACTGACTGTACTGGTGCCGGTTCAGGTGTCTGTGCCGATGCTTGGGCTGTTATTGACATTACTGGTTTTACTATCTGTTCAGGTGGTGGTGTTGATATTTGTGTTACTGATGTTACTGGTGGTGTTACTGGTTGTATGTGAGAGGTTGTTGGACTCAAGTTTACAGATTGATTAAGTCCTAATTTCTGATTACTCCCTGCAACAACTATTTCATTATTATAATTTGTTATTACTCCAATTTGTAGTTGAAGATCAGAAGGCAACATGTATAACCCAATACCAACTACAAAGTCAACTTTTGATCTAGCATATCTGAGAACGTCTTGGTAGCGTTGTATGCTAGATGGGAGATCGACTGTTGAGTTGATTGAATCTTCTAGATTAGCAAGAAACTGTTTTTGTGCTTCAAATTTACCACTCCCGTTTAAAATATTCGATTTTGTTAGTGATTGTGCTCCTAGTAAACACCACACATATGTTCTAATAGACTCATTAATGCGTTTGACTCCTGCTTGAGTAAACCCATCACTCTTGTCTAAAATAAATGTGGTCCACGCATTAGACTGTTTCTGTTCTATTGATCCTAACCAGACTTGTGATTTAGATGAGAATGAAGTGTAACCAGGGTAATAATCTTGAGGGTATTGTCTGTGACTCATAGCATAATACAATGTACCCATGCCATTGTGATCATCAAGTTTTTGTGTAAAGTCATACTTGGTACTGATGTTAAATTCATTACAAATGCGTTCAAATGCTTTCATATCCATGGGGTTGTTATACCTGTTGAAACTGGATTCAGTGGGTAGTGGTGTATGCAGTTCTGACAGTATACGCCTAAGCTGGTAATATGTGTGGAAATGATACACAGACCTAATCAGTTTGTTTGAGTGATTCAAATGGTCTGTGAATGAAACACCACAGCCTGTAGTTGAACATAGAATAGCAAAGTTAAGTTGGTTTTGAAACATCTGTAGTGGACTTGAAGACCACTTTCTTGCAGTAGAGTCATCTGTTATTGGAGGGTTTAGGTAATGGTCAAACGGATTTGGTACTTTCACTTGAAATAAATCTCGTTCAGACAAAGCTATATCAAGCTGATTTAGTTGAATTATTTTCTGGTCATAAGTTGGTGCAACATTATACTTGGCATCCACGTTAAATTGAAACGCGTTTACAATGACAATTGTTGGTGATTTAAATTCCATTGTGCTTTTTTTATGTGATAATAAAAATGTTTATAACCTTAACAAATCTTGACACGAGCAAACCAGTGTGGTTAACTAATGGGATTGATAATCGTGATGGTAGCAAGGCTGTAGCTATCCATGAAATGTTCTACACAGTAAAGTGGTTTAATGTAACTGATGATACAAGTTTTTATGCTGTTTATGCAGATTCTGGTAATAGTGGTGTAGACAAAAATACACACTTTATACCATCTGGGTATTATGACTTTTGTACATTAGCTAACTGGTTTCAAAATATATTTAAAATTAAAGCAACTTTAAATCAGGCTAACTTACTTGTTGAATTAGAAGTTCCTACAGGTAGTATACCAGTATTTTCAAGTGAACTTGCATATTTGCTTGGTTTAATAGATAGAAATACAATGCCCATAAATTGGGTAATGAGTTTTGCAGATAATGGTACTAGTGGATGGTATTATACAGCAGTTGTAACTAAAATAACTGGAATATATCCTGTTCATTTGTCAGTACACACAGTGCTAAATGTTTATTTAAAAGAACTAAACACGACTGAAAATATATATAATGGAAAGCCTTCAGATTTGTTGAGATGTTTACCAACTGGAACTGCTCCGTATTGTGAAATTGAAGTTATTAGATTTCCTAATTTACAGTTTAAAAAATTAGGTTCCAGTTTCTTTGAGTCACTGAGCTTATATGTAACTAATCAAGATGAAAAACCAGTTGTAATGCATGATTTTACTGTTGTTTTAGAAGTTAAATAGTTTTATTTTTGATAAAAAAATGAGTGGCGGCCCGAAGACAAAAATTATTCCAGTTTCATGTCCGTCAGTAGAGTTAAAAGATTTAGCTGACGTGCAAGATTTCGAAAAAGAAGGCGAGGTAGGAGAAGTGTATGGCCTTGAACTTGTGTCCGTTGGGTTGTACAAACGAAAGGCAATTGAAGATGAGAGACAGTTTCCTAAACTTAGTCAACTTCGTGATGTTACTGTTCCTACTCCAGTAAGTAATGTGTTATACAGTTTAAAATATGTTGGTAATAAATGGGTAATTATTCCTACCCCTGTTTCGCTTGCTCCTGTTCCCATTGTATGGGACATAAAGTTTGTTTTTATCAGTCCTTATGTTTATTTTACTGATGAAGGTGCCCTAGTATTTAAAAAAGTTGTTAACTCTGAGCCAACGTTTGTAAGTCTTGTGCCAAGCTATTCCGCAGAAACCAATAGCAGAGAAAAACTAAAACTTCAAGAGTATGGGAAACGAAGGTATCTTCTAACAAATAGAAAGGGTAGAACAGATACTTCTATTTCGTTCGTACCAGCAAATTTTACCATAGATAGAGAAGCGACAATAGTTTTTGAAATTCTCATGAGATCTGTGGAAGCTGCGAAAGAAGCAGATATCGCCCAGGGAATCAAACTTACATGGGATACCACAGTAGCAGAGTCAACAAAGGTTGTTATTGCTATTAGAAAAATCAATACAGATTTTGAAGTTTCGAGTAGTGTCCCTGCCGTTAAAGTAATGATTGATAAAACAACTCTAGTTTATCTAAATTTCATAAACCTGGAACACATAGATCTTGTTTCGTTTTATTACGCTAGCAAATTGTATACATTTGAAGAGTTGCAAAATAAAATAGAAGATTAAAAAAATATTTGCCATAAAAAATGCCACCATTGTATCCTCAAATACAATCTGATAAAACATTTTTGCAGATTCATTTCGTTTAATAAATATTACAGAAGCATTAAAATATTTGGAAGAAGAACAAGCAAAATACTCTCGATGTAAAAGACGATATAAAACGGTTTTCAATTCTTTACACAACACATCAATGACCATGGGGGTGGTTTCGGCCGGATTATCTGTAGGAGGTATAACTCTGTTTGCAACGGGGGTGGGAAGTGTCGTAGGAATTGCTGTTGAAGGTATTGGTCTTGTCACAAGTCTAGCATGCTTTGGTATGGAAGCTATTAACAAAAGATTTTATATGAAGTTGCAGAAGCATGAAGCATTAAGTACGCTCGCAGCAGCTAAGCTGACGAGTATGAAACTTATTATTAGTAAATCTTTGGAAAATAATGAAATTGACGATAATGAATTTAAAAGAGTCCAGGATGATTTAGCAAATTACAAGCAACAGAAGTCTGAAATACAGAATAAGATGCGTAGTCAACCCGCAAATGTTGAAGAGCTAAAGCAATCTTTTTTAGAGGAAGGAAAGAAAATAGGCGTAGAAGAAACTATGAAAAAAGTTTACGGACTGTTAGGCAAGTAAAGATCAGTTTTGGTAATCATTCATTAATTCTGAAATACTCTTCACAAAGAGATGTCATGCCTTTTATGCCTGCTCATTTGACGCCATCTGCACCACCGCCAGAGTAATACTGAGAAAAAAAAAGTTTTTTTATTGTCCTTGTATCTTGATAAAACTGATCGAGTAAGTTGTGACTTAAGTCAAGTTGTTGTAAGAACTTAGGGTAAGTAATTAATAAGTTCTTATGGCAACTCACTTAAAGGTTACCTATGTAGGTTCCTAGAAGTTAGTTGCAACTTGTTAATAAGTATTAAGTTTCGATTGACATCACTTGATAGAGATAAAGAGATAGATAAATGGGGGATACCAAAATAATAAATTCAATAGAGTCGCATCCGTCATGCTCATCATTTTTTAAAAATTAAAGGGTTGATTCAGAAATAACGAGAGTGTAATGGGATAACTGAATTTTGTTATTAAAAATAGCGTAAATTAGCGACGGATGCGGCTTTATTGAATGTATTGGTTTGGGATCCCCCATTTATCTATCTCTTCTTGTAGCCCTCTTTGAACACAATAAAGTCCTAAAACGTAACACTTGCGAAACACACAACATATTGGATGATATGAAATACACTAGGTAACCTGGCTGATACAACAACTCACACGTTCACTCACACACACACACACGTGCTTTACAACCCGAACACTTCCGTAACACCCCATATCTCTGTCACTACCTTGAAACAGACTATACTTGAAACAGACTATAACCTAACACTCTCGCCGTACACTATTCTATACCCTGGAAGAGACTATGCTTAACCAACCACGTACTACCTTCACAATGACTTAGACATACACCCCTCACATTCCTTTAGTTATCCATCTCGGTAAATAACTGTATACGAAAACACCGGTTACCTCACTGAATTCCAAACCAACATAACTGAACCAACCCAGACAACGCTATACAACTGAATTAACTCATACTAATGTATACTATCCTTAACGCAAGTAACCATCAATAATACATAAAAAAAAATATAGAAACATACCTGAATTCTAGGTTTCAGAGTCTACGGGCTAAGGTATCTCACACACATCTGTACCCACTGACAATAAAGCCCGCACTAACGTATTTAGACTTCTGACAGACTGAGCTCTCGCCTAGAACTCACTAAAACTCCCCGTATTTAACGTTCCTTTAAGATTTCATGTGGACCACGAGCCTCAAGGACTATCGGCACAAACAAACCGCTGACAACTACTGTACCGTATTAAACTTACTGTGTGAACACTATGCATGAGCATAGAGTTTCATCACAATAAACAAGAGTTCAAAATCGAGACAGCAGTTGGAATAAAAGACTTCTTAAAACATTCTTTTTGGCATGTTGAAACGTCTGCCTGATGGTAGCATTTGAAACTGATCAGATAGTGGGTGACGAGGATCATTGACAATGCTAGCAGCTATCTTTCGGACAGCTCTTTGGTACAGATCATCTAAAGGGTACTGTCCTAGGCCAATGATCTTTCCAGCTGTTCTGACGATACGTGACAGTCTGCCCCTGTTTTTCATACTGAGGTTGCCATACGAAGCAGTGATGTTAAAAGTCAGTATGCTTTCAATCAGGCTTCTATAACGGATTCTAAAACCTTGGAACTGATATAAAAACTTCTCAGTTTCCTAAGAAGGTACAGACGCTGGTTTGTTTTTTTCATAATCAGATCGGTGTTTGTTTGTGTGTGTGTGTGTGTGTGTGTGTGTGTGTGTGTGTGTGTGTGTGCGTGCGTGCGTGCGTGTGTGTGTGTGTGTGTGTGTGTGTGTGTGTGTGTGTGTGTGTGTGTGTGTGTGTGTGTGTGTGTGTGTGTGTGTGTGTAGCTTAGCAAGGACATGATTGAAAAAAGGTCCTTTTGTATCTATATTATTCACCATTGACGAATAAAGTTTCATTTCCTTTCATTTCATTTCTCTCTCGTCATTATTATCATCTACTCTCTCCTTTTCCTCCTACTGAAGCAGACAGATAGCCGGCCGAAGACAGCCTTGAGTGTCCGGGTTGCAGACTAGTCCAGTCAGGTGTGTAACCAGGCCTCCGGCTCCCCTCGACAGCTTTCCTTCCAGTAATTGCCTGTAGGCGGCGCTTGAGGTCATGTTGCCCTCCTCTCTTTCCATCTCAGTGCAAGAGGCATATACTCTCATGAGCCCCTGCAGACTTAGTAAGGTTGATCCTCCCCATTCACTTACGCCTATGCTCATTGCAGCGAGGAGGTGATTGCGGCTGTGAATGAGTGTTAAGATGTTCCCAGCAGCGGTCTGTCTGTCTGTCTGTCCGGTGGCCTACCTGTCCAAACCGCCGACATCCAGTAATGCTATAGATTGCACTCACTCTACCCTCCTCAGCCTGGGTAAGGAAACAGGAGCGAAACCGTAGACGGAGACCAACACGAAAACTGAACAAAAATCGGCAAAACCAGCAACAGTACAGAGGCCAGTGGAAAGGGCCTGCCACCTCCACCTGCACCTCGACGAAAGCCTCGGTCGGCCCGCGAACGACTGTTTGCGTGTGCCAGCCAAAGTTGACGTCAACCCGAAGATTGGGGTGTACTGGGATCCTAATGAGCTCCAAAGCATACAACAGTTGTTAACGATGAATATTTATTTCTAGATATAATACCATTTGTGTAGCTGGCGTTAAACTGAATACGTTACCACAAGGAAGTAGCTTTAACATGAAAACATCTTCAGATTAACTCCCTGTAGCCTGCCTGTGACGATACCACTCGGCGGAAAAAGCGCGTAACTGCATACGTGTCTTTCGCACTTAACGGTATTGTGATTAGCAGTCAAGGGGTTTAGAATCCTCACCAGTTTTTGCCATTTTGCGCTTAGAGTTATAATTATTATAAGATAAGGATAATAGACCGATGGCTTTAGTTCAAGGGTAGTACCAGAATAGCTTGGCGCCTAGAGGCGCCAAGCTATTCTGGCACTACCCTTGAACTATTTTAGTCCCACTTATTTCACACACTGGCGTATTCCGAATGATAAGGGTTAACCCATTTAACCCCACGACAACACTTCCAAAATTGTGGAGGCGTCACCTAGTGCCTTTTTAGCATTTGCAGGAGATGCACCGACCATGATAATTCCATGGTAGTGCAAGATTAGCTTGGCGCTTGATGGGCGCCGAATTACTATGGCACAACCCTTAAATGAGTATGGTCGATCCATTTTCTGCTGTAGTCCGTCGAGGTTAAATAGGTCAACAGGATAAATGTTTAGAAAACACAGGGCTTAACTCTAAGTGAGCAGGGCATCTGGGATTCAAAAGAAGACTGAAGCCGTATTAAATGATTAACTGGCAGTTTTTCTTGGCCACACAATTCCCGAAGCAGCGCTTGAGAAACCAGGGGAAATAATTGAAAACGAAAAGAAACAACAAAAACAAAGAAAGATGAAGCGAAAGACAGAAAAAGAAAGGTAAATAAATAGAAGGAAAGCAAGCAACAAAGCAAACAAACAAACGAACAAACAAACCGTGTTTTTTAGCCAGCTGCCAAAATCCACGCAGAATTAGCGGCTGCTTGTTGTTTGAGGTCACTTTCCGTTGAAAAGGTAAAAGAGAGAAATGTCATGTGTAATTGGGGCAAAGACGTTTTCGTTTCCAGGGTTGCTTTTTCCTTGCAGCTCGCAGTCTGATGGCGCGGAATAGTTAACCCTTTGGGTGCCAGGGGAACCTACCCAACTGAAACAATCATAGATCCTAACGAGCACCGCAATTTGACGGGAACTGCTTTTATTTGATGCCATTCACACGATGATACGAGCCCGTTGCACAGAGGACAGGTGTCATGGTTAGCCCGTGCTAGAAGGAATTTTAATTTGAAGTGTGCAGGTCTTTGATTTTGGACGTTACGGCGGAGACGTAAGGTCCAAAATCACAGACCAGCACACACTTGTACATTACTCTTATGTCCACTGGCTGTGAAAAACAATACTATCGTTGAGAAAGCAGAGGATGAGAAAGGCGAAGGCTTCAAACAGGATGGGGGCGGGTTTGGCAGTTGTTTCCGGGTTTCCAAAAAGTTGGATTCAAAACGTGAATAGTGTTTTTTAATATTACTTGCAGAGATTTATAAAATCCATATGAGATTGGGTCTTTTGGCATAAATCTGAAGGAAACCAAGAAATACGCCGGAAACGAACACAATAAAAAATATAATTCTACCTGTTTGGGCCGTCAAAATATGTAAAATCGTAAAGAGATGATCTCTCTCTCTCTCTCTCCTCTCTCTCTCTCTCTCTCTCTCTCTCTCTCTCTCTCTCTCTCTCTCTCTCTCTCTCTCTCTCTCTCTCTCTCTCTCTCTCTCTCTCTCTCTCTCTCTCTCTCTCTCTCTCTCTCTCTCTCTCTCTCTCTCTCTCTCACTCTCAACCCTAACAACTGATGAAAGACTTGAAAAACTGAAAATGCTACCTCTTAGCAAACATCACCTCTTAAACAAGGGTGTGGTTATGTATAAAATCTGGAATGAGATTCACCCAGAATATCTTTGTAAGCTCTTTACCAAGGCAATTTCAGGTTATTCTACTTCAAGACGAAACTTTATTACACCTCGTCCCAGGATAGATCTCTTTAAAACCAGTGTATCTTTCTCAGGCGCATCTTTCTGGAACACACTGCCAACATGTATAAAACACGCTAGCTCCCTCTCCTCTTTCAAGGAATGCCTCCTCAAGTACTTGTCTGCTGATACATAATCTACCACAAGTATTCGTATCAAACATGTGCTTATCGTATAATCAGTGCATGCTGCCGTATGGTTTGTGCATACTAATAATAATCGCCTAATTACATAATTCAACTTTCTATTATAATCCAAATAATTTTTGCTGTCTGAAGTGAATTTTCACTATGATCCAAATGATTTGCTTCGTATATAGGTCAAGTTATCATTAGCGCGTGTTTGTGTGTGCGCGCGAGCGTGTATGTGTCAGTGTGCGCGCGTTGCGTGTACTTTCTATTTTTCGTTTGTTTTTTGTATGACCGAATGAATGAATGAATTTTGTTTAATGTCTCTTCATGTTTAATGTTTCCTAATTTTTCTTTGTGTAATTTGGTACTATTAGTATTACAATTATTATCCTGTGTTTGTAGAGTAGCAACGGCAAGTATGAAAAATGGCACACGTGCTAATTACTTTATCCGTTGAGAAATAAAGTTTCATTTCATTTCATTTCATATCATTTCTCTCTCTCTCTCTCTCTCTCTCTCTCTCTCTCTCTCTCTCTCTCTCTCTCTCTCTCTCTCTCTCTCTCTCTCTCTCTCTCTCTCTCTCTCTCTCTCTCTCTCTCTCTCTCTCTCTCTCTCTCTCTCTCTCTCTCTCTCTCACGAAATATTTCCTTTGTCGCTAAACATCAGGGGATGAGGTTCCGTATTCACACCGCTGTTCGATTCGTCTTTCTGTCCGTTGTATTGTGAGAATCATCAAACATTGCTGGTTTTATCTTCTTTTTGCTTATTGTTCTGTCAGGAAAAATGTTCTTTCTCCAACCTTTTTCTGGAATAGATTACCGGCACTTCTTTTTTAATTTCTTTGTTGGTTTTCTTACCCTTTAAGGGCTGGCTTAACTGGGCGAGACAAACCCGAACCATGTCTCGGCGAGACACCCGAGACAGTCAATGCGAGATACCCGTTCCACCCGTTTATTAGGTTCGGTACGTCTGATCTTGTCTCGGAGAGTTCGCCGAACCTAATAAACGGGTGGAACGGGTATCTCGCATTGACTGTCTCGGGTGTCTCGCCGAGACATGGTTCGGGTTTGTCTCGCCCAGTTAAGCCAGCCCTTTAGCTGTCTGTAGCCATTTCGTCCTGCCGGAATCACATCGACAAAATCGCTACCGACAGCCAAAGTGTTAAAAGAAAAAACTACAAAGCACACTCACACACACACACACACACACACACACACACACACACACACACACACACACACACACACACACACACACACACAGAACAATGGTTAATAATCCCGCTGATCAGTACGTGTGACAGTCGCGGTCTTTGCTTGACAGATCTGACCTTTGCTCCATGTCTACCGACCAACTTCAACATGATGAACATCATGAGTTTTTTTTAACCCCTTGACAGCTAACGTGGTCACGTGATGATGGTGCGGCACACAGGGCTGGTGACATAATCCAGATCTATGGGAGATTTTGACTCGACTTGATAGAATGAGGAAACTCAATACCCATTCACCTCGCCCCCACCCCCACCCCCATCCCCAAAGGGGATCGAACCCAGAGCGTTCCAGCAAAGTTCCTTTGACCTGAAAATTTATTCCGTTCCCTCGGTGCTGGTAACCTACCCCCCCCCCCCTCCCCCCGCCAACTTCCTCTGCCAGTCCTCGTGAGCAACCTGTTGGCCCCGATCTGCCAGTGTGGCCAATGTGTTTGTCCGGGAACACTGGCGATCACACCACAGGTCAGACGCATTCATCTACACAATGATCTCAGTCTTACACCAAACCCGTATCTCCCGTGAGGTGAGTCTGTAAGCGATGTTCAAGTTTGTCAGCAAAAGGCAAAGGATGTGGCAGGGGCTGATGACACTCTGTGCCACTTGCACAGCGCGCGAGTTCTGCTGATGGGTTGTTATGGAAATTGCGTTTTGCAACATCGCACTGATGCTGGAGCTTGAGGTCGTTTACGCCGCGGGAGACGGATCCAGCGTGATAGCACCAGTGTAGTGTCTGATTCGTTGATAAGCCTACAGCGATTCATCTCTTGAACCTCAGGCAGTAGACGATGCAAACGAATAGATGATGAGAAACTTGGAGTGGAAACAGAGTGCCGCCATCATGCACCGTTCTCGAGTATTCATAATTAAACCATTTCTGTCATGGCTGATCTATCTCCTTCGACGTGCATGGTTATTATCAAGCAGGGTATGACGTAAGCATGTTCTCTTGCAGAAACAAGCAGTGGCTCATGCTAACTAGAATTTACATACATTTACGTAAACCACTGTAGCAGGCTCAATACCCCACTCGTCCCTACACTTGAGGAAGGGATGGATGTAAATTGGGCCAGCAGAACTGTAAGGCAGCTATCTTCATTCGCCTTCTTGTAGAGCTCTGGCTTGGAAAGGGTCGCTTCTACTTTTGTAGCGCAGCAGGACTCTGGGAGAGAACAGAGCAGATAACAGCAGAGAATGAAATTGGGCGAAGAAGATGGGGATGGATTGGTCACAGTCTGAGAAAGCCAGCTTCCAGTATCACTAGGCAGGCATTGTCATGGAACCCCCAGGGAAAGAGGAAAAGAGGTAGGCCGAGAAACTCCTGGCGCCGAGACCTCCAGGCAGACATCAAGAGACTGGGAACCACCTGGAGTAGAATCGAAGGAGAAGCACAGGACATGAGTTGCTGGAGGTCTCTCGTCGACGGCCTATACCCGGGTAGGGGTGACAGGCGTAAGTAAGTAAGTAAGGATGCGTTGGCTCACTAGGATCATTGCCTCTTATGCCTTTTTCAACGGTGATTGTTGATATTGGTTACACTGTGAAATTAACGATGTCTTTAGAATTTATTTTTAAAAACCTTGCTGAATTGTGTTTGAAGATTTAAGAAGATAATACTTAACGGTTAGGGCGCAACGCTCTTTGTCAGTTAACCGGTAGCGGTTTTGTCACGATGATTCCGGCAGGAATAAATACAGCCTGACATCCTGCAGGAATAACAACAGCCTGACATCCGGCAGGAATAACAACACCCTGACAGCCTGCAGGAATAACAACACCCTGACAGCCTGCAGGAATAACAACACCCTGACATCCGACAGGAATAACAACAGCCTGACATCCTGCAGGAATAACACAAGCTTGACATCCGGCAGAAATGACAACACCCTGACATCCTGCAGGAATAACAACATCCTGACATCCTGCAGGAATCACAACACTCTGACACAACCTGCAGGAATAACAACACCCTGACATCCTGCAGGAATAAAAAACCCCTGACATCCGGCAGGAATAACAACACCCTGACATCCTGCAGGAATAACAACATCCTGACACCCTGCAGGAATAACAACACCCTGACATCCGGCAGGAATAACGACACCCTGACATCCTGCAGGAATAACAACACCCTGACATCCTGCAGGAATAACAACATCCTGACACCCTGCAGGAACAACAACACCCTGACATCCTGCAGGAATAACAACACCCTGACATCCTGCAGGAATAACAACACCCTGACATCCTGCAGGAATAACAACACCCTGACATCCTGCAGGAATAACAACACCCTGACATCCTGCAGGAATAACAACATCCTGACACCCTGCAGGAATAACAACACCCTGACATCCTGCAGCAATCACAACATCCTGACATCCGGCAGTAATAACAACACCCTGACATCCTGCAGTAATAACAACACCCTGACATCCTGCAGGAATAACAACACCCTGACATCCGGCAGGAATAACAACACTCTGACATCCGGCAAGAATGTTGGAGATAAAAACCGGTACCGACATGCAAAGGGTTAAGTGATTCAGCCCTGACACACGCAGCATCAACATTGGTACACCCTTATCCCAATCCGTGTCAGTGTGCCAGTCTCTGGCTGAACCATGAACCATACCGCCCACTGCCGTCACCATATCGCCCACTGCCGTCACCCGTCACCATACCGCCCACTGCCGTCGCCATATCGCCCACTGCCGTCATCCGTCACCATACCGCCCACTGCCGTCATGTCCATGGAACTAAACCCTAAACCAGGGTACAGCCGTAAGGTCCAAAATCACGTGCCAGCTCGAATATCGCCAAACGAATCAATTTTGCAACGTAACCTCGTGTCCCCATCTCCCCTGCGTGCCACCTGCTTACGAAAAGCGGATCTGAGTTTTAGCACGTATCGAAATGCATTAATGTCTTCCCCAGTAGACAAACGTCTATCGGCCGCAGTGGAAGTCCCGTATAGCCGTGCGCGGGTTGACTGCGGCAGTCGTGGGCCCGAGGACCTTTGCTTACTTGGTTTCCTTTTTTCAGCACCTCCATGAAATATCAATTATCCCGCCCACTAATCGCGCTCTCACCCATCATGGCCCGCTATCCATCGCGAGGCTGGGCGGAAATAATCTTTTGCATATATTTCGTGCAGAGTGTTAGCTCCCTGTAATAATAATAATAATAATAAAATAAGTAATTACGGTATTTATAATGCGCTTATCTTATAATAATTATAACTCTAAGCGCGCACTCACAACTCGCACACGCATGCGCACGCTTTAGACAATGACTCACGTACCACAAATAGTGAAAATACATTTCGACGGTCAGCTTGGGGTGGGGAGTGTGGTGATGTAGTGCTAGAACTGTTGAAAGAGGTGAGTTTTGAGGGCGGACTGGAAGGAGGAGAGAGAGTGTTTCTGACGGAGAGAGAGTGGGAGAGTGTTACAGGTGGATGGACCGTATACTGCGAAGGAGCGGAGGCCGAAAGTGCCGAGTTTGGTGCGGGGGATGAGGAGGCGGAGAGGGTCGGAGGCGGAGCGGAGGGAGCGGGAATGAGTGTAGGGGTGAAGTAAGTTGCAGAGATAGGTAGGAGCGTAGTTGTTCAGGGATTTGTAGCAGAGAGACAGAATCTTGTATTGGATGCGTTGGGGGATGGGGAGCCAGTGAAGGAGCTTGAGCAGGGGAGTGATGTGGTCGGATTTTTTCTTTCTAAGAACGAGGCGGGCAGCATTGTTCTGGACACGCTGGAGAGTGAGAGTGGTGGAGTGAGGAAGGCCGGAAAGGAGAGATTTGCAGTAGTCGATGCGAGATAAGATGAGAGAGACAGCGAGTTTGGTGGCAGCTTCGGTAGTGAGGTATTTTCTGATCTGACTGATGCGGCCGAGGTGGAAATAACATGCCTGGGCCGTGTCGGAGACGAAGCTGGTCATGGAAAGAGAGGAATCGAGGATAACGCCAAGGTTCTTGACCGAGTCAGAGATGGAGATGGGAGTTCTGTCGAGTTGAAGGTGGAGAGAGGGAGGGAGCTGGGAAAGTTTCTGGCGAGTGCCTACCAGCATGGCTTCCGTTTTGTCGTCGTTCAGTTTGAGCTTGTTTGCTGTCATCCAGTTTTTCACGTCTTCATAGCAGTCAGCCGTGCGAGTCAGTAGTGTCTCAGTGTTGTCGAGTTTGTCTTTGTCTAGTAGTTGTGAATCGTTAGCGTAGAGGTGGTGGTGTATGTGGTTAGATTGGATGATGTTGGACAGGGGAGAGGTGTAGAGTGTGAAAAGGACCGGGCCCAGGACGGACCCCTGTGGAAAGCCGCAGGAGAGCCTGACTGGGTTGGAGGAGACGCCGTCGATGGTGATGGACTGCTGTTTGTCGGAGAGGTAGGAGAGAAACCAGGAGTGGGCAGAGTCAGCGATGCCAAAGGAGTGGTGAAGACGGTGGAGGAGGATAGAGTGGTCTATGGTGTCGAAGGCGGCAGAGAGATCGAGTAGCGTAAGAAGGGCTGAGTCAGTGGAGAAAAGCAGGTCGTTTAGGATTTGTAGAAGGGCTGTTTCAGTGCTGTGATGTTTGCGATAGGCAGACTGGAAGGGACTGAGGAGGTTGTTGTCGGCGAGGTGGAGGTTCGTATCACTAGCATCAGCTGCATCGTCCAAAGAGAGGATGTCCGTTCCTTATTACTAGCATCAGCTGCATCGTCCAAAGAGAGGATGTCCGTTCGTATCACTAGCATCAGCTACATCGTCCATTGAGAGGATGTCCGTTCCTTATCACTAGCATCAGCTACATCGTCCATTGAGAGGATGTCCGTTCCTTATCACTAGCATCAGCTACATCGTCCAAAGAGAAGATGTCCACCTGTTCAAACGTTGTCGAGCGTGTTATAATTAATGTGGCAAGGCAGAAATCGGACATGGAATACGAATGGTGAGACGCGGTGGAAAACCTCAACGACAACCCGAAGAAAAAAAAATTCAGAAAGAGAGCCAAAGGCACCACGCAGTCGATCGCCTCCAGAAGTGTAGAGAAAGGCAGCGGACGTCGGTCAGACTGGACAGGACGCGAGAGATCCATAGTCAACCAGACCGATATTGGCACGATATTGCAAGGAACACTGGGAAGAGTTCTGATGGGTGGGGATGGAGCGCGTGTGGACGTTTCCGAGCTCAGGGATCTTGACCGAACGCAACTGAATTGACCACTCTTCTACGGACAATACCGTTCGACGGAATGGACGCGTAGTCCCATGTCTTTTTGTCCGAACGGTATCAGATACCGGGTTAACATCAGATAACGGATGAACATCAGATAACGGCTTAACACGATGCAGACACGGCTGATTGTTGTTGTCGACGTTGTTGCTGTTGCTGTTGTTACGGTTGACGATTTTTTCTGCTTCTGCTGTTGATTCGGTTTGTTGATGGTTCTAATGATTTTGTTATTGAAGAAATGCTTGATCCTAGTGATATTCAACCGAGAAAGAATGATGGTTCTAATGATTTTGTTATTGAAGAAATGCTTGATCCTAGTGATATTCAACCGAGAAAGAATGATGGTTCTAATGATTTTGTTATTGAAGAAATGCTTGATCCTAGTGATATTCAACCGAGAAAGAATGATGGTTCTAATGATTTTGTTATTGAAGAAATGCTTGATCCTAGTGATATTCAACCGAGAAAGAATGATGGTTCTAATGATTTTGTTATTGAAGAAATGCTTGATCCTAGTGATATTCAACCGAGAAAGAATGATGGTTCTAATGATTTTGTTATTGAAGAAATGCTTGATCCTAGTGATATTCAACCGAGAAAGAATGATGGTTCTAATGATTTTGTTATTGAAGAAATGCTTGATCCTAGTGATATTCAACCGAGAAAGAATGATGGTTCTAATGATTTTGTTATTGAAGAAATGCTTGATCCTAGTGATATTCAACCGAGAAAGAATGATGGTTCTAATGATTTTGTTATTGAAGAAATGCTTGACCCTAGTGATATTCAACCGAGAAAGAATGATGGTTCTAATGATTTTGTTATTGAAGAAATGCTTGATCCTAGTGATATTCAACCGAGAAAGAATGATGGTTCTAATGATTTTGTTATTGAAGAAATGCTTGATCCTAGTGATATTCAACCGAGAAAGAATGATGGTTCTAATGATTTTGTTATTGAAGAAATGCTTGATCCTAGGGACATTCAACCGAGAAAGAATGATGGTTCTAATGATTTTGTTATTGTAGAAATGCTTGATCCTAGTGATATTCAACCGAGAAAGAATGATGGTTCTAATGATTTTGTTATTGAAGAAATGCTTGATCCTAGTGATATTCAACCGAGAAAGAATGATGGTTCTAATGATTTTGTTATTGAAGAAATGCTTGATCCTAGTGATATTCAACCGAGAAAGAATGATGGTTCTAATGATTTTGTTATTGACGAAATGCTTGATCCTAGTGATATTCAACCGAGAAAGAATGATGGTTCTAATGATTTTGTTATTGAAGAAATGCTTGATCCTAGTGATATTCAACCGAGAAAGAATGATGGTTCTAATGATTTTGTTATTGAAGAAATGCTTGATCCTAGTGATATTCAACCGAGAAAGAATGATGGTTCTAATGATTTTGTTATTGACGAAATGCTTGATCCTAGTGATATTCAACCGAGAAAGAATGATGGTTCTAATGATTTTGTTATTGAAGAAATGCTTGATCCTAGTGATATTCAACCGAGAAAGAATGATGGTTCTAATGATTTTGTTATTGAAGAAATGCTTGATCCTAGTGATATTCAACCGAGAAAGAATGATGGTTCTAATGATTTTGTTATTGAAGAAATGCTTGAACCTAGTGATATTCAACCGAGAAAGAATGATGGTTCTAATGATTTTGTTATTGAAGAAATGCTTGATCCTAGTGATATTCAACCGAGAAAGAATGATGGTTCTAATGATTTTGTTATTGAAGAAATGCTTGATCCTAGTGATATTCAACCGAGAAAGAATGATGGTTCTAATGATTTTGTTATTGAAGAAATGCTTGATCCTAGTGATATTCAACCGAGAAAGAATGATGGTTCTAATGATTTTGTTATTGAAGAAATGCTTGATCCTAGTGATATTCAACCGAGAAAGAATGATGGTTCTAATGATTTTGTTATTGAAGAAATGCTTGATCCTAGTGATATTCAACCGAGAAAGAATGATGGTTCTAATGATTTTGTTATTGAAGAAATGCTTGATCCTAGTGATATTCAACCGAGAAAGAATGATGGTTCTAATGATTTTGTTATTGAAGAAATGCTTGATCCTAGTGATATTCAACCGAGAAAGAATGATGGTTCTAATGATTTTGTTATTGAAGAAATGCTTGATCCTAGTGATATTCAACCGAGAAAGAATGATGGTTCTAATGATTTTGTTATTGAAGAAATGCTTGATCCTAGTGATATTCAACCGAGAAAGAATGATATTTTGTTATTGAAGAAATGCTTGATCCTAGTGATATTCAACCGAGAAAGAATGATGGTTCTAATGATTTTGTTATTGAAGAAATGCTTGATCCTAGTGATATTCAACCGAGAAAGAATGATGGTTCTAATGATTTTGTTATTGAAGAAATGCTTGATCCTAGTGATATTCAACCGAGAAAGAATGATGGTTCTAATGATTTTGTTATTGAAGAAATGCTTGATCCTAGTGATATTCAACCGAGAAAGAATGATGGTTCTAATGATTTTGTTATTGAAGAAATGCTTGATCCTAGTGATATTCAACCGAGAAAGAATGATGGTTCTAATGATTTTGTTATTGAAGAAATGCTTGATCCTAGTGATATTCAACCGAGAAAGAATGATGGTTCTAATGATTTTGTTATTGAAGAAATGCTTGATCCTAGTGATATTCAACCGAGAAAGAATGATGGTTCTAATGATTTTGTTATTGAAGAAATGCTTGATCCTAGTGATATTCAACCGAGAAAGAATGATGGTTCTAATGATTTTGTTATTGAAGAAATGCTTGATCCTAGTGATATTCAACCGAGAAAGAATGATGGTTCTAATGATTTTGTTATTGAAGAAATGCTTGATCCTAGTGATATTCAACCGAGAAAGAATGATGGTTCTAATGATTTTGTTATTGAAGAAATGCTTGATCCTAGTGATATTCAACCGAGAAAGAATGATGGTTCTAATGATTTTGTTATTGAAGAAATGCTTGATCCTAGTGATATTCAACCGAGAAAGAATGATGGTTCTAATGATTTTGTTATTGAAGAAATGCTTGATCCTAGTGATATTCAACCGAGAAAGAATGATGGTTCTAATGATTTTGTTATTGAAGAAATGCTTGATCCTATTGATATTCAACCGAGAAAGAATGATATTTTGTTATTGAAGAAATGCTTGATCCTAGGGACATTCAACCGAGAAAGAATGATGGTTCTAATGATTTTGTTATTGAAGAAATGCTTGATCCTAGTGATATTCAACCAAGAAAGAATGATGGTTCTAATGATTTTGTTATTGAAGAAATGCTTGATCCTAGTGATATTCAACCGAGAAAGAATGATGGTTCTAATGATTTTGTTATTGAAGAAATGCTTGATCCTAGTGATATTCAACCGAGAAAGAATGATGGTTCTAATGATTTTGTTATTGAAGAAATGCTTGATCCTAGTGATATTCAACCGAGAAAGAATGATGGTTCTAATGATTTTGTTATTGACGAAATGCTTGATCCTAGTGATATTCAACCGAGAAAGAATGATGGTTCTAATGATTTTGTTATTGAAGAAATGCTTGATCCTAGTGATATTCAACCGAGAAAGAATGATGGTTCTAATGATTTTGTTATTGAAGAAATGCTTGATCCTAGTGATATTCAACCGAGAAAGAATGATGGTTCTAATGATTTTGTTATTGAAGAAATGCTTGATCCTAGTGATATTCAACCGAGAAAGAATGATGGTTCTAATGATTTTGTTATTGAAGAAATGCTTGATCCTAGTGATATTTAACCGAGAAAGAATGATGGTTCTAATGATTTTGTTATTGAAGAAATGCTTGATCCTAGTGATATTCAACCGAGAAAGAATGATGGTTCTAATGATTTTGTTATTGAAGAAATGCTTGATCCTAGTGATATTCAACCGAGAAAGAATGATGGTTCTAATGATTTTGTTATTGAAGAAATGCTTGATCCTAGTGATATTCAACCGAGAAAGAATGATGGTTCTAATGATTTTGTTATTGAAGAAATGCTTGATCCTAGTGATATTCAACCGAGAAAGAATGATGGTTCTAATGATTTTGTTATTGAAGAAATGCTTGATCCTAGTGATATTCAACCGAGAAAGAATGATGGTTCTAATGATTTTGTTATTGAAGAAATGCTTGATCCTAGTGATATTCAACCGAGAAAGAATGATGGCGGTGATTTTACTTTTAGGGGACAACGTATGGCCACGCTTGAATGATTCGCCGCGGAATGCCTTCAGTCTGATAATCACAACAGAGTGTCTGGTGGTACACAGTTGAGAGTTCGTCAGTCCAGACCCATGACTACGGAACGATGTAGCTGATGCTAGTGATAAGGAACGGACATCCTCTCTTTGGACGATGTAGCTGATGCTAGTAATAAGGAACGGATATCCTCTCTTTGGACGATGTAGCTGATGCTAGTAATATGGAACGGACATCCTCTCTTTGGACGATGTAGCTGATGCTAGTAATATGGAACGGACATCCTCTCTTTGGACGATGTAGCTGATGCTAGTAATATGGAACGGACATCCTCTCTTTGGACGATGTAGCTGATGCTAGTAATAAGGAACGGACATCCTCTCTTGAAACGATGTAGCTGATGCTAGTAATATGGAACGGACATCCTCTCTTTGGACGATGTAACTGATGCTAGTAATATGGAACGGACATCCTCTCTTTGGACGATGTAGCTGATGCTAGTAATAAGGAACGGACATCCTCTCTTTGGACGATGTAGCTGATGCTAGTAATATGGAACGGACATCCTCTATTGGGACGATGTAGCTGATGCTAGTAATATGGAACGGACATCCTCTCTTTGGACGATGTAGCTGATGCTAGTAATATGGAACGGACATCCTCTCTTTGGACGATGTAGCTGATGCTAGTAATATGGAACGGACATCCTCTCTTTGGACGATGTAGCTGATGCTAGTAATAAGGAACGGACATCCTCTCTTTGGACGATGTAGCTGATGCTAGTGTTACGAAACGGACATCCTCTCTTTGGACGATGTAGCTGATGTTAGTGATACGAAACGGACATCCTCTCTTTGGGCGATGTAGCTGATGCTAGTGATACGAAACGGGCATCCTCTCTTGGGACGATGTAGCTGATGCTAGTGATACGAAACGGACATCCTCTCTTGGGACGATGTAGCTGATGCTAGTAATAAGGAACGGACATCCTCTCTTGGGACGATGTAGCTGATGCTACTGATACGAAACAGACATCCTCTCTTGGGACGATGTAGCTGATGCTAGTGATACGAAACGGACATCCTCTCTTTGGACGATGTAACTGATGCTAGTGATAAGGAACGGACATCCTCTCTTGGGACGATGTAGCTGATGCTACTGATACGAAACGGAATCCTCTCTTGGGACGATGAGCTTGCCCTTAGCACCACGTGAAAGTGATGTGTTTACGTTCAGTGTGTGAGTGAATGCGTGTGATTCACGTGAGCGTGCTTGTTGGGTTCAGTTCGCGGCGGCGCTTTGAGCCGATTTTCAATTGGGATAAAGCGCCTATTTAATGCGCTTATTATTATTATTATTATTATTATTATTATTATTATTATTATTATTATTATTATTATTATTATTATTATTATTATTATTATTATTATTATGTAGTTGATGCTAGTGATACGAAACGGACATCCTCTCTTTGGACGATGTAACTGATGCTAGTGATAAGGAACGGACATCCTCTCTTGGGACGATGTAGCTGATGCTAGTGATACGAAACGGACATCCTCTCTTTGGACGATGTAACTGATGCTAGTGATAAGGAACGGACATCCTCTCTTGGGACGATGTAGCTGATGCTAGTGATACGAAACGGACATCCTCTCTTGGGACGACGTAGCTGATGCTAGTGATACGAAACGGACATCCTCTCTTGGGACGATGTAGCTGATGCTAGTGATAAGGAACGGACATCCTCTCGTGGGCTGTTGGTAGCGTTCTCTGTCCTGCAGGAACCATCGCGCCAATAAGCGCTATCTACATCCATTAGGTTAACCCCATGTCCTCCCTGCAGTAGTTTAACCCATTCAGTCCTGACGTACCCTACAGCAGGAGATGGGTCGACCATGATAATTCACCGCTGTGAGGTGGCCTTAGTTGCCTGCTCGGCGTTAAACCCAAATAACTAACATAATAATTCAAGGGTAGTGTCAGATTAGCTTGGCGCCTGTCGGCGCCAAGCTAATCTGGCACTGCCCTTGAATTATAATGGCCGATCCATCTCCTGCAACTGGTGCATAGTCATTAGATGACACCTCCCAATTTTTTTTTTTTTTTTTTTTTTGGGGGGGGGGGGGGGAAACCGGCCGTCGGGCTGAATGAGTTAAAGGGGTAGGTATATATGAGCGTTTGGCACGGCACGCTTTGCGTCTGGGTGTTACATGATTACGTGCCGGGTTGCGAGCCCGGTGAGGGAAATGGTACGACACAGGTAACAGAACAGAACGCCCCTACGTCGTGCTTACATTGCCTGTACTGGGGTATCGCGTTAGATCGCAGAGGAAATCTCGCGCTTGCTTTTCAAAGACTGAAGACGCTTTAGTTGATTGGACACTTTTCACCGGGCTTTGCTAGTGCACTAGGCTAGAAAGTATTACACACAATATGAGAAAACGTGTTCCATGCTCTAAGTTTAACTCAGTCAGCCCGACGGCCGTATTTCCCAAATTTTGGAGGCGTCATCTAATGACGATGCACCACATTGCAAGAGATGGATCGATCATGCTAATTCAAGGGCAGTGCCAGATTAACTTGGCGCCGATAGGCGCCGAGCTAATCTGGCACTACCCTTGAATTAGCAGGTCGATCCATCTCTTGCTGTAGGGCGTCAGCGCTGAATGGGTTAATTTGTCTGTGTTTGTTTGTTTGTTCAAACCCCCTCCCCCCTCCCCCCCCCTCCCCCGCCGGGCCCCCCATCTATTAGTATTAGATGACACGTACCGTTGTTGTTTTTTTAAGTGCGACTGTTTGGTTTACTCCTTCTCTTAAAACACGCTGAGCTAATCGACTGACTTGGACTACCACACAGACCAACCCCCCCCCCCCACCCCCTCCCTCCCCCACCCCCGCCACACACACACCCAGCTACGCAAAAACATACGTCTCACTGCATTTAGCCCCGGAAGTAGAAAACGTAGCACGTGCAGAATGTCATCTGTTGGCTCTGTACGTGAAAGAGGTGCCACTTACAGGAAATTGTGTTCAAGGCATTGTGATATCATTTTACTAATTTGTCCTGATCGTATTCTGTTGGCATTCACCTGACATGCGCTAATGCACACACTTTCTGGGTTCATTTCACTCCGTACAACTTTGCCGAGAAGGGTCGCGCAGTACCGTACCCAGTGAGCTAAAGGTTATTGGACCGCCGTCGGCCGCAGTTGACCCGCGTGACCCGCGTGCAGCGCGCGCATTTCCGCTGCCGCCGACGGCGGTACCATAACCTTTATCTTACTGGGGCCAACAGGGACGCAGTGGGGAAGACACCCCTGGTGCTGGGCCCGAAGTTGTTTACGTTTTCTTGACAAAACTTTTAATTTTCCAAAGTTCAAGCGGTGCACCTTGTTCCAGAATGTCCTCTAGTATTCAACCGAGAAGTAGTTTAAAAACGCTGACAGCCATACATCTCTACTTGGCTGACAAGTCGGAAATTGAAAGTTGATCCTGGGAAGAACACAGATCGTTTGATTTATCGGAAATGTCTGAGAGGTGTTGAGGTCAACGCGCCTGATTACTGTTAACTCTGAAAACAAAAGGCCTGTACTTTCCATTTAACATGCTTAATCATTTGGATGTAAGTAGCCATTTTTGTCCCAATGATCCCTGCAGGATGTCGGGATGTCGCTATTCCTGCAGGATGTCGGGATGTTGCTATTCCTGCAGGATGTCAGGATGTTGCTTCCTGCAGGATGTCGGGATGTTGCTATTCCTGCATGATGTCGGGATGTTGCTACTCCTGCAGGATGTCAGAATGTTGCTATTTCTGCAGGATGTCAGGATATTGATATTCCTGCAGGATGTCGGGATGTTGCTATTCCTGCATGATGTCGGGATGTTGCTATTCCTGGAGGATGTCAGAATGTTGTTATTCCTGGAGGATGTCGGGATGTTGCTATTTCTGCATGATGTCGGGATGTTGCTGTCCTGCAGGATGTCATAATGTTGCTATTCCTGCAGGATGTCGGGATGTTGCTATTCCTGCATGATGTCGGGATGTTGCTATTCCTGGAGGATGTCAGGATGTTGCTGTTCCCGGAGGATGTCGGGATGTTGCTATTCCTGCATGATGTCGGGATGTTGCTGTCCAGCAGGATGTCAGGATGTTGCTATTCCTGCAGGATGTCAAGATGTTGCTATTCCTGCAAGTTGTCGGGATGTTGTTATTCCTGCAGGATGTCGGGATGTTACTATTCCTGCAGGATGTCAGGATATTGCTATTCCTGCAGGATGTCGGGATGTTGATATTCCTGCAGGATGTCGGGGTGTTGCTATTCCTGCCGGATGTCGGGATGTTGTTATCCCTGCAGGATGTCGGGATGTTGCTATTTCTGCAGGATGTCGGGATGTTGCTATCCCTGCAGGATGTTAGGATGGTGCTATTCCTGCATGATGTCGGGATGTTGCTGTCCAGCAGGATGTCAGGATGTTGCTATCCCTGCAGGATGTCAAGATGTTGCTATTCCTGCAAGTTGTCGGGATGTTGTTATTCCTGCAGGATGTCGGGATGTTACTATTCCTGAAGGATGTCAGGATATTGCTATTCCTGCAGGATGTCGGGATGTTGCTATTCCTGCAGGATGTCGGGATGTTGCTATTCCTGCCGATGTCGGGATGTTGCTATCCCGGCAGGATGTCGGGATGTTGCTATTCCTGCAGGATGTCGGGATGTTGCTATCCCTGCAGGATGTAAGGATGGTGCTATTCCTGCAGGATGTCGGGATGTTCCTATTTCTGCAGGAATCGTTGCTACAAACACCGCTGCCCACAGCCAGAAGGTTAACGTCTCCCACTGAGGGTTTTATATTATGTTTTTAACTACTCACAAATATGTTTTGAAATAAACGATGGAACACGCAAATAAATGACGATTTAGAAGAGAACCGTGGGGAAAAAAAACCACCAAAAATTAATACATTTCTAATGGGCACAGAGAAATCGTTTTCATACAGCTATACACTTAAACGGACACAATTTTCTCATTTTGAAGCTACAAATGGATCTCGGTTTGTGTTTAGCCAGCATCCATTCTCATGCGCCCCTGCAGACCATCAGGACACGTGAACGCTCGCAGATCATGATGTATCGTGTTGCATGTCGGACTGACTTCACAGATAGGAATACACCCCGATCCCTCGGGGGGTGGGGAGGGGGAGGGGAGGAAACACGCAGGAAAATGGATATTGTCAGACCTGTCAGATTAATGGAAACATTGTTTTGGGACAGGTGGTCTGTATCACTTACAATTTTCAAACGCAATTTATTAACCCCATCAGTGCCGAAAACAAAAATGCGAATATCACTCGACTGCAAGAGGCAAACAACTTGATGAGCCCCCCCCCCCCTCCCCCGTCGGCATTCGCGAATATCACTCGAATGCAAGAGGCAAAGAACTTGATGAGCCCCCCGCATTCGCGAATATCACTCGACTGCAAGAGGCAAACAAATTGATGAGCCCCCCGCATTCGCGAATATCACTCGACTGCAAAAGGCAAAGAACTCGATGAGCCCCCCGCATTCGCGAATATCACTCGACTGCAAGAGGCAAAGAACTTGATGAGCCCCCCGCATTCGCGAAGTTGTTTGCCTCTTGCAGAGCCAATTCACTTCCTTGGATTGATGACATACATCTGTGTGGATTGATGGCATACATCTGTGTGGATTGATGTCAACCATCTGTGTGGATTGCTGGCGTACATCTGTGAGGATTGATGACATACATCTGTGTGGATTTATGACATACATCTGTGTGGATTGATGACATACATCTGTATGGATTGCCGACATACATCTGTGTGGATTGATGACAGACATCTGTGTGGATTGTTAGCATACATCTGTGTGGATTGATGACATACATCTGTGTGGATTGATGACATACATCTGTGTGGATTGATGACATACATCTGTGTGGATTGATGACATACATCTGTGTTGATTGATGACATACATCTGTGTGGATTGATGACATACATCTGTGTAGATTGATGGCATACATCTGTGTGGATTGATGACATACATCTGTGTGGATTGATGGCATACATCTGTGGGGATTGATGACATAATCTATGTGGATTGATGACATACATCTGTGTGGATTGATGACATACATCTGTGTGGATTGATGGCATACATCTGTGTGGATTGATGACATACATCTGTGTGGATTGATGACATACATCTGTGTGGATTGATGGCATACATCTGTGTGGATTGATGGCATACATCTGTGTGGATTGATGACATACATCTGTGTGGATTGATGACATACATCTGTGTGGATTGGCCTTGCTGTCAAAGCATTAGTACGCGTCCATCGGTAGTGAGGGGTCAACATGGCGCTGTAAGCCAGCTTCAACGTATCTGCTGGAAAACGATGGTTGTGAAGCAAAGTGTACCCGGCTGGAAGTCAGCAAGTCAGCAAGTCCCCGAGATCTATCGCGCCACATTCGTGAATTGATCGTGGCGGTGACCGAGTGAACATTGACTTGAAGCGGACGGAACTGTCCGTCAACCGCTGTAACCCTGTTCATCCTGATACACTATTGCTTAAAATATATGTGACTATGATAGTTCAATGTTCGTGCCAGAATACCTTGGCGCCTGAGGCGCCAAGCTGTTCTGGCACCATCCTTGAGCAAAAATGGTTGATCTGTCTCCTAATCCGTAATGTAGCCTTCATAGGACAATAGGCAAATTAAAAAAAAAAATAGCCTCAGGATGCAATAGGTTACAGGCAATCATTTTACGAAGCAGCCAGTGCGCTTACTGGATAAGTCATTACGAAGCAGCCAGTGCGCTTACTGGATAAGTCATTACGAAGCAGCCAGTGCGCTTACTGGATAAGTCATTATGAAGCAGCCAGTGCGCTTACTGGATCAGTCATTACGAAGCAGCCAGTGCGCTTACTGGATCAGTCATTACGAAGCAGCCAGTGTGCTTACTGGATCAGTCATTACGAAGCAGCCAGTGCGCTTACTGGATAAGTCATTACGAAGCAGCCAGTGCGCTTACTGGATCAGTCATTACGAAGCAGCCAGTGCGCTTACTGGATAAGTCATTATGAAGCAGCCAGTGCGCTTACTGGATAAGTCATTATCATTACGAAGCAGCCAGTGCGCTTACTGGATCAGTCATTACGAAGCAGCCAGTGCGCTTACTGGATAAGTCATTATCATTACGAAGCAGCCAGTGTGCTTACTGGATAAGTCATTACGAAGCAGCCAGTGCGCTTACTGGATAAGTCATTACGAAGCAGCCAGTGCGCTTACTGGATAAGTCATTACGAAGCAGCCAGTGCGCTTACTGGATCAGTCATTATGAAGCAGCCAGTGCGCTTACTGGATAAGTCATTACAAAGCAGCCAGTGCGCTTACTGGATAAGTCATTACGAAGCAGCCAGTGCGCTTACTGGATAAGTCATTACGAAGCAGCCAGTGCGCTTACTGGATAAGTCATTACGAAGCAGCCAGTGCGCTTACTGGATAAGTCATTACGAAGCAGCCAGTGTGCTTACTGGATAAGTCATTTAAAAGTCATGTTCATTCGTTCATACGATTGAGAGCTGTTCAACTCCATTCCAAGCGAAAATAACTAACCCTAGAGAGATATAATATGAGTCCTGATAGACAATGAATTCAATAAAGCCGCATCAGTCATTAAATTACGTTATTTTTACTATCAAATTTTTTACCTCTATTACACCTCCGTTATTACCCAATCAACCCTTTGTTTTTTAAAACTGACGAGCATGACTGATGCGGCCTTTTTGATCTGATTATCTATCGGGACTCATATTATATCTCTCTATAACTATTGTCTCTGTCAATACATAATGACCTTAATTAATTACTAATTACGGTTATTAACTTCCACACTGCCGTTTCTCTCAAATCAAACCAAAATCCTGTTAGTGTACTCTATAATAAACTAATGACTTTTGCACACCCAATAATTAAAAAATTACTCTCCATTGTCTCTCTATACTGCCAGAGTCGATTTCCGAACTCACATGCTCTGTCCCGCACATAACATTTCAGTTCACGCATGACAAGACTCAATGACAAACCCCCTTTCAATGAGGTGTGGACATGCTTTCAGGGCGCCCATTTACAGGCCGCGCTTAAAAAGACATTTAGAAATTGTACACCGGCCCGGTGTGACTGAATAGGGCTTCACCAACATAAAGGCTTGTACTGAGTAAATAGAGTCACATGAGCCCCGCTTTACAACATTTTCAGGTATTTATAGTGTTTGATTTCTCATTATGAGTAGGTTTGAGAGGCTTGTTTAACATTGAGTTACTGGTTCATTCTAAGGTTCTGTTTGCATGGCTGAGTATGCCTGATACACAAATACACACATACATACACACTGACACACTGAAACAACACCAAGTTGCACACACGCATACAGACACACACACGCAAACACACACACACGCACAAACACATGAATAAACATACACGTACACACACACAAACACATGAACACACACACACACTCACACACACACACATGTACAGACACACGGGAATACCTCGGACACACACAATAGCTCTCTCTCTTTCCACATAATTTTACTCACTATCTTTCTTTATGAGTAAGTTGACAGGGTTTAACTGCAAACATTTTTCACGTCATGACTGTACCTCTAAGGTAATTTACATATTGCCTTTAGTTCAGAGAAGGTCTTCAAAACCTTTTCACGTTTCCAAAAAGTTTTTCGAGCAGAACGATATTCATCGCACTAACAGGGTATTCATGGGAAAACACCATGTTATGTCTAAGCACGCCAAGGTATGTCTTATTTTTCATTATCGATATGGAGTCCCCCACAAAATGGTAATTGGTTTTGAACAGTGAATGGGAAAACACTCGCCCGCATAATCCCCTATGAGCTCTTTACACAGAGAGAGGCCCGTCATAAAGTCAGTGAATATACGTCTTTTACCCTTGCTGTTTTAGGTCTGTGCTTATGACAACTGACAAACACTAGTAAATCTCTGCCCTTAACGCCACACAACACATGTCACAGTTGAATGCCCTATTCAATTTCAGGTGGGGGACATATCTTTTCAAATGCTGCACGCTTATAGCTGAGAGGTGTCAGCTTAATACATCCGTCTTGTCAACAAGTCATGCATTTGTGGATGTTTCTGAAAAACTGGAAAATTGGCTACTTACAACGTGTAGGTTACCTCTGCAAATTCTTAAAAGTTAGTTGTTATAATAACTATTAACTACACACACACACACACACATATACACGCACACTCACACACGCACACACGCCCCAACACACACACACACACACATGCACACGCTAACACACGCGCACACACACACACACACACACACACACACACACACACACACAAAACACCATACATAACACCCGCAAAAAACACAAGGTTTGTACACTGACTCACGCCAGTGCAATATTATTGTAAGATTTTACTGTACAATAATCACATGACTCTGACACATCTGACTTCCTCCATTTGAGGAGGTAAAAACCAGAGATTATTTTTACAAAAGACTTAGATTCTCAGAAGCCTCTTTCTTTGTAGGTTTAGATTCTCAAGATTTCTCTAGAGTTAGATTCTCATGAGCACTGCTTTTTCAGGATTTCAGTCAACAGACAAACATAAATACATAAACAGCCAAAGTTTTCTTTGGGACTGCAAGTGGCCGAGGGGATAGATCGCTTGGATAGTGTGGCTTAGTAATTGATCAACCTAACTTCACTGTGCCGGGGTTCGTTTCCCGATTGCGTCCAGTTGACATTCTCTACACTACAGGGCTTTCACAGGAAAAGGTGAATGCGCTACCCACCAGGATTAACCCCCTCCATAGGGGGTTAATAGCACAGTTTAACCCGGGTTACATCGATTCCTGTGAAAGCAGGTGGAAGGTCACCAAAGCAGCCCTTTTATTAAAAAATAAAAAAAAAATATTTTTTTTCTCATAGATTTATTTTTAGAAAAAGAGATATATATTTTTTATTTATTTATTTATTTTTTGTTTTTTTTTTCTTTGGATTTATTATTACATCCACACACACACACATACTACCTCACACCAGTCAGAGTGGTAAAAATGATTCTTAAAATCTGTGGGTGAGCATATAAGTCTATGGGAGACAACTCCCTCTTTAGTGGTTAACTGTGGATGACTTTTTAGTGATTATGTCCTTTGTTATTTTAGTGTTTTATGTTCCATGTGGGACATGCTATTTTTCATTTATTATTTTGACGGACAAATAAAAATGACGGACAATTTTCAAAGCCCTGGCCCATCAAGCTTAAGAAACGTGTTTCACACAACAGACTTACCTATATCCAATACTAACAATGTCTCTTGGCTTGACTTCGCGAACGAAGATTCTATAGGGCTTGCCCACGTCGTCTGCAGGCATTTTCGTGGCTGCGGAGGCCAATCCGGGACAGGCAGGTTCGACCGCAGTGGCTGCAGGGGAAGGTCTGGTCAGGGTTCTGAGTTACGACAGCTCTGTTTTTTCTTCTGAGCCGCTTGTCCTTAAGGTTAGCTCTGCGAGAGTCCTCAAAGGAGACGGCTGCCTTGTGAATGGTGGAGCGCCAGGTGTCACGGTCCGCGGCAAGCGAAGACCACTGGTGGTGGTCGATTTGGCAGGCACTAAGTGACTTCTTGAGACCGTCTTTGTATCTCTTCTTTGGTGCCCCTCTGTCTCGGTGTCCAGTGGCGAGCTCGCCGAACAGAGTGATCTTGGGTAGGCGATGATCCTCCATCCTGGAGACGTGCCCCGCCCAGCGAAGCTGTGTCCGCAGCAGCAAAGCCTCGATGCTCACAGTTTCCGCCTGTTCAAGGACCTCGACGTTGGTGACATAGTCACTCCAGTGAATGCCGAGGATGGTACGCAGGCAGCGCTGGTGAAAGCGTTCGAGGAGTCGTAGTTGGCTGCGGTAGAGGGCCCAGGACTCGGAACCGTACAGCAGGGTGGTGAGGACGACAGCTCTGTACACGCTGATCTTGGTGCCTTTTTTCAGCTGTTGATTGTGCCACACCCGCTTGAATAGTCGCCCGAAAGCACTGTTCGCTTTTGCCAGCCTGTTGTCCAGCTCCTTGTCCAGCTTGGCGTCTGACGTGATGATGCAGCCAAGGTAGGTAAACTGGTGTACAGACTTCAGTTCGGACTCGCCGATGGTGATGTGGGGAGGGCGATGCTCTTCCTTGGGTGCCGGCTGATGAAGGACCTCTGTCTTTTTCAGACTGACCTCAAGTCCAAAGAGCTGGGCGGCATCTGCGAAGCAGGACGTAATGCGCTGCAAGGCTCTCTCTGTGTGTGCAACGAGGGCAGCGTCATCAGCAAAGAGCAGCTCACGAATCAGTTGGTGTAGGGTTTTCGTGTGGGCCTGCAGTCGTCTGAGGTTGAACAGGCTGCCATCGAGACGATACCTGATGTACACTGCGTCGTCATCGTCGAGGTCCACTGTGGCCTGCTTCAACATCATGCTGAAGAAGATGGTGAAGAGGGTCGGTGCCAGCACGCAGCCTTGCTTCACGCCGTTGCGAATGGGGAATGGTTCTGAGAGGTCACTGTTTAGTCTGACCTGGCCTTGCTGGTCCTCGTGGAGCTGGACGATCATGTTGAGGAACTTTGGGGGACAGCCTAGTCGCTCCAGGATCTGCCACATACCTTGCCTGCTCACAGTGTCAAACGCTTTTGTTAGGTCGACAAACGTTACGTACAGCCCTTTGTTCTGCTCGCGGCACTTCTCCTGAAGCTGTCTCAGCACAAAGACCATGTCGGTGGTACTCCTGTTGGCTCTGAAGCCACACTGGCCCTCTGGGAGGTGGTCTTCAGCGATGGCAGGTACCAGCCGATTCAGGAGCAACCTTGCGAGAATTTTCCCGGCAATGGACAGCAGGGTAATTCCACGATAATTAGAGCAGGCAGACTTCTCTCCTTTGTTCTTGTACAGGGTGATGATGACTGCATCACGGAGATCCTTTGGTAGTGTTCCTTTTTCCCAGCAGCAGAGAAAGAGGTCGTGGAGCTTGTTGTGCAGTGCGGGGCCTCCATGTTTCCAGATCTCTGGCGGGATTCCGTCAATGCCTGCTGCTTTGCCACTCTTGAGCTGGTGGATGGCTGTGAGGGTCTCTTCGGCGGTGGGCGGTTCGTCCAATTCAACCTTTAGTGGAAGGTGTGGGATTTGGAGGATGACTGTTTCTTGAACAGTGCGCTCAGCGCCGAAGAGGTCCTGAAAGTATTCCGACCAGCGGTTCAAGATGGAGGTATTATCTGTGAGGAGTGCCTGTCCATCAGCGCTTCGCAGGGGACTTTGTACCAGGTGCCTAGGGCCATACACTGCTTTCAGTGCTTCGTAGAAGCCCCTGTAGTCACCGTTGTCAGCGCAGAGCTGGGTCCTCTGTGCGAGTCTGGACCACCACTCGTTCTGGAGCTCTCTAAGCTTGAGCTGGAGACTGCTGCAGATGAGGCGGAAGGCAGACTTCTTCACAGGGCAGGAAGGCTGGGCTAGGTGGGCCTGGTGGGCGGCTCTTTTTTTTTGCTAGAAGTTCCTGGATCTCTACGTCGTTTTCGTCAAACCAGTCTTTGTTCCTCTTTCTAGCAAAGCCCAAGACTTCCACAGAAGATTTTACAATAGCAGTTTTCAGTTGTTCCCAGAGTGTTTCAGGGGAGGAGTCTGCTGGATCAACTGTATCTTTGAGCATGCGCTGTAAATCGGCCTGAAGGGCAGCTTTCTTGTCGTCACGCTGAAGGCTGGCAACATCAAGCTTTTTCTTGGGGGGGCCCCCTTTCTTGGGTTTCAGCTTGAGGCGGAGCCTGAGTTTGCAGCGAACAAGGCGGTGGTCAGTGTGGCACTCTGCGCTGGGCATCACTCTGGTGAGGAGGACGTCACTGCGGTCCCTCTGACGCACTAGGACATAGTCGATAAGGTGCCAGTGCTTGGAGCGAGGATGCATCCAGGTGGTCTTTCGACTGTCCTTTTGCTGGAAAGTAGTGTTGGTGATGACAAGTTGCTGCTCTGCACAGAGCTCCAACAGTAGGCGACCATTGTCATTGCAGTTCCCAACGCCATGCTTGCCGAGGACTCCTTTCCAGGCTTTAGAGTCTTGGCCCACTCTGGCGTTGAAGTCGCCAAGGATGATGACTTTGTCGTCTGCAGGGGTGCTCTGTAGGAGGCTGCGCAGGTCAGAGTAGAACTTGTCTTTTTCTGCAGGCTCTGCCAGGAGGGTTGGGGAGTACACACTGAGAAGGGTGACGTATTGCTGGTGTCTCAGTGGGAGGCGCATGGACATGATGCGGTCGGAGTGACCCGTTGGTAGGTTTTCCAACTTAGTCGCAATGTGGGTCTTCACCATGAAGCCCACGCCTGAGAGCCGTCTTTCTGATGCAGGCCTGCCTGACCAGTAGAGGGTGTAGCCAGCGCCAAGTTCTTGGAGGCTGCCTTCCTCCGGAAGGCGTACTTCGCTGAGCGCGGTGATGTCGATGTTTAACCTCCGCAATTCATGGGCAATGAGGGCGGAGCGACGTTCAGGGCGTCCGCTGTCTGCTGTGTCGAGCATGGTTCGGATGTTCCAGCATGCAACGTTGAGTCCGGTCGTGGTCGTCATGAGAGTGGATCCATTGTTTTTTCTTGTTTTCTGACCGCATGGGAAGATGCCCGTTGACCGCGGCTAGCCAACTGGGTTACGAGGGGATGAGCTTTGGTTAGGCCACCTTTTCTAGGCCCCTCTCCGTGTGGAGCAAGCAGTGCTGTCCCTAGAGAAGGCTGCTTGGTCGTTCAGGGTGTGCCGAGTGACGTTGTCATCCCCAGGTCAACATCAGGCGACCAATATCCTGAACCGCCTGCATGCAGGTTTGAGACTGCGGCTTCCAGTGACATCTTTCACCTGCCGTTTTGCCCCTTGCCCATCGCTACAGGACTTGGAATGTTCAGTGTCATAGTCCGTGGGCGTTTCCTAAAGCCTGCGCGGTGGAGCTTTTTGGTGGAGTGCAGTGTGCGCAGTACTGGCCCCACCCTTTAAACCCTTGGTTCGTTTGCCATGGCCTAGCAAGCTGGGACGGTGGCATCGAGGTCCTCGGGTCGTAGGTTTTATATCAGACTTTGGGCAGTGGGCAGATGTTCACATCTGCACGGGACATAGACGACCCCGCCCCCACGAGTCCCCTGCTGCCTTGCAGGCTTGGCCGCTTGGCTGCGGAAAGGCTAAGGGAGGAAACCCCTGACATCAAAGCCCCCGTGTCTCCGGACAGTCTGATATAAAACCTACAACCCGAGGACCTCGATGCCATCGTCCCAGCTTGCTAGGCCATGGCAGATGAACCAAGGGTTTAAAGGGTGGGGCCAGTACTGCGCACACTGCACTCCACCAAAAAGCTCCACCGCGCAGGCTTTAGGAAACGTCCACGGACCATGACACTGACCATTCCAAGTCCTGTAGCGACGGGCGAGGGGCGAAACGGCAGGTGAAAGATGTCACAGGAAGCCGCAGTCTCAAACCTGCATGCAGGCGGTTCAGGATATTGGTCGCCTGATGTTGACCTGGGGATGACAACATCACTCGGCACACCCTGAACGACCAAGCAGCCTTCTCTAGGGACAGCACTGCTTGCTCCACACGGAGAGGGGCCTAGAAAAGGTGGCCTAACCAAAGCTCGTCCCCTCGCAACCCCAGTTGGCTAGCCGCGGTCAACGGGCATCTTCTCCTGCGGTCAAAAAACAAGAAAGAATAACGGATCCACTCTCATGACGACCACGACCGGACTCAACATAGCATGCTGGAACGTCCGAACCATGCTCGACAAAGCAGACAGCGGACGCCCTGAACGTCGCTCCGCCCTCATTGCCCATGAATTGCGGAGGTTAAACATCGACATCGCCGCGCTCAGCGAAGTACGCCTTCCGGACGAAGGCAGCCTCCAAGAACTTGGTGCTGGGTACACCCTCTACTGGTCAGGCAGGCCTGCATCAGAAAGACGGCTCTCAGGCGTGGGTTTCATGGTCAAGACATCCATTGCGACTAAGCTGGAAAACCTACCAACGGGCCACTCAGACCGCATCATGTCCATGCGCCTCCCACTGAGACACCAGCAACACGTCACCCTTCTCAGTGTGTACTCCCCAACCCTCCTGGCAGAGCCTGCTGAAAAGGACAAATTTTACACTGACCTGCGCAGCCTCCTACAGAGTACCCCTGCAGACGACAAAGTCATCATCCTTGGCGACTTCAACGCCAGAGTGGGCCAGGACTCTGAAGCCTGGAAAGGAGTCCTCGGCAAGCATGGCGTGGGGAACTGCAATGACAATGGCCGCCTACTGTTGGAGTTCTGTGCGGAGCAGCAACTGGTCATCACCAACACTACTTTTCAGCAAAAGGACAGTCGAAAGACCACCTGGATGCATCCTCGCTCCAAACACTGGCACCTTATCGACTATGTCCTAGTGCGTCAGAGGGACCGCAGTGACGTCCTCCTCACCAGAGTGATGCCCAGCGCAGAGTGCCACACTGACCACCGCCTTGTCCGCTGCAAACTCAGGCTCCACTTCAGGCCAAAACCCAAGAAATGGGGGCCCCCCAAGAAAAAGCTTGATGTTGCCAGCCTTCAGCGTGACGATGTGAAAGCCGCCTTTCAGACAGATTTACAGCGCAGGCTCAAAGACACAGTGGACCCAGTAGACACAGCGGACCCAGTAGACTCCTCCCCTGAAACACTTTGGGAACAACTGAAAAATGCTATTACAAAATCCTCTGCAGAAGTCTTGGGTTTCGCCAGAAAGAAAAACAAAGACTGGTTTGACGAAAACGATGTAGAGATCCAGGAACACCTAGCAAAAAAAAGAGCCGCCCATCAGGCCCACCTAGCCCAGCCTTCCTGCCCTGTGAAGAAGTCTGCCTTCCGCCTCGTCTGCAGCAGTCTCCAGCGCAAGCTCAGAGATCTCCATAATGAGTGGTGGACCAGACTTGCACAGAGGACCCAGCTTTGTGCTGACAATGGTGACTACAGGGGCTTCTACGAAGCACTGAAAGCAGTGTATGGCCCCAGGCACCTGGTACAAAGTCCCCTGCGAAGCGCGAATGGCCAGGCACTCCTCACAGATAATACCTCCATCTTGAACCGCTGGTCGGAATACTTTCAGAGCCTCTTCAGCGCTGAGCGCACTGTTCAAGAAGCAGTCGTCATACAAATTCCACACCTCCCAGTAAAGGTTGAATTGGACGAACCGCCCACCGCTGAAGAGACCCTCACAGCCATCCACCAGCTCAAGAGTGGCAAAGCAGCAGGCATTGATGGAATACCGCCAGAGATCTGGAAACATGGAGGCACAGCACTGCACAACAAGCTCCATGACCTCTTTCTCTGCTGCTGGGAGGAAGGAACACTACCAAAAGATCTCCGTGATGCAGTCGTTATCACCCTGTACAAGAACAAAGGCGAGAAGTCTGACTGTTCCAACTATCGGGGAATTACCCTGCTGTCCATTGCTGGGAAAATCCTTGCAAGGCTGCTCCTGAATCGGCTGGTACCTGCCATCGCTGAAGACCAACTCCCAGAGGGCCAGTGTGGCTTCAGAGCAAACAGGAGCACCACCGATATGGTCTTTGTGCTGAGACAGCTACAGGAGAAGTGCCGCGAGCAGAACAAAGGGCTGTACGTAACATTTGTCGACCTAACAAAAGCGTTCGACACTGTGAGCAGGCAAGGCATGTGGCAGATCCTGGAGCGACTTGGCTGTCCCCCAAAGTTCCTCAACATGATTGTCCATCTACACGAGGACCAGCAAGGCCAGGTCAGACTCAACAATGACCTCTCAGAACCATTCCCTATTCTCAACGGCGTAAAGCAGGGCTGCGTGCTGGCACCGACCCTCTTCACCATCTTTTTTAGCATGATGTTGAAGCAGGCCACAGTGGACCTTGATGATGACGATGCAGTGTACATCAGGTATCGTCTCGATGGCAGCCTGTTCAACCTCAGACGACTGCAGGCCCACACGAAAACCCTAGACCAACTGATTCGTGAGCTGCTTTTTGCTGATGATGCTGCCCTCGTTGCACACACAGAGAGAGCCCTGCAGCGCATCACGTCTTGCTTCGCAGATGCTGCCCAGCTCTTTGGACTCGAGGTCAGTCTGAAAAAGACAGAGGTCCTCCATCAGCCGGCACCCAAGACAGTGTATCGCCCTCCTCACATCACCATTGGCGAGTCTGAACTAAAGTCAGTGCACCAGTTTACTTACCTTGGCTGCATTATCACGTCGGACGCCAAGCTGGACAAGGAGCTTGACAGCAGGCTGGCAAAAGCGAACAGCGCTTTCGGGCGACTTTTCAAGCGGGTGTGGCACAATCAACAGCTGAAAACAGGCACCAAGATCAGCGTGTACAGAGCTGTGGTCCTCACCACCCTGCTGTATGGTTCCGAGTCCTGGGCCCTCTACCGCAGCCAACTACGACTCCTCGAACGCTTCCACCAGCGCTGCCTGCGTACCATCCTGGGCATTCACTGGAGTGACTATGTCACCAACGTCGAGGTCCTTGAAACTGTAAGCATCGAGGCTTTGCTGTTGCGGACACAGCTCCGCTGGGCGGGGCATGTCTCCAGGATGGAGGATCATCGCCTACCAAAGATCACCCTGTTCGGCGAGCTTGCTACTGGACACCGTGACAGAGGGGCACCAAAGAAGAGATACAAAGACTGTCTCAAGAAGTCACTTAGTGCCTGCCAAATCGACCACCACCAGTGGTCTTCGCTTGCTGCGGACCGTGACACCTGGCGCTCCACCATTTACAAGGCAGCTGTCTCCTTTGAGGACTCTCACAGAGCTAGCCTTAAGGACAAGCGGCTCAGGAGAAAAAACAGAGATGCCGCAGCTCAGAACCCCGGCCATACCTTCCCCTGCAGCCACTGCGGTCGAACCTGCCTGTCTCGGATTGGCCTCCGCAGCCACGAACAAGCCTGCAGACGTCGTGGGCAACTCCTATAAAATCTTCGTTCGCGAAGTCAAGCCAAGAGATTACCTGACTTCCTCCAGGCAATTGACAGTGCAAAAATGAAGGGGTCTGGTTGGCACGAAGGTCATGTACATGAACTACAACTAAAGCAGTCAAGGTATCATCCTATATTAGGTAAATCATGGTTGCCACTGCCAACAGAGGTTGCAAACAAAAAGGCTGTTGTTAACATACAGAACAATGACAACTATTGTTTCATGTGGTGTGTGCTTGCTAAACTACACTTTGTAAAGTCAAAACCTGAACGTGTATCTAACTACACCAAATTTGTAAATGAACTCGATTTTAGTGGCATTGAGTTCCCTGTTAAAATAGAAGACATAGACTTGTTTGAAAAACTAAATCCTGGTATATCTGTAAATGTGTATGTGTGGGATAATGAATCTGTTGATAAGTTACAGCCAATTAGAGTGTCCCCACTGGCACCAACCTATGGTCAGTCAGAAGATAAGCATGTTGACATGTTGCTTATCGGCCCTGCCGGTGATGACAATAACTTTCACTACACAATTATCAGGAGTATGTCACGTCTAATTCATGGGCATACAACAAAACACAAGGGCAAACAGGAAGTGTGTAAAAGATGTTTACAAAGATTTTCCTCTATTTCAGTAGCGCACAAACACATCCTACATTGTAGGTCACCTGATTATATACAAACTGTACTTAAGTATCCAGATCCTGGCAGCAAGGTTTATTTTAAGAACTATGGGAATCAACAAAAGCTGCCGTTTGTAGTGTACGCTGATTTCGAATCATTAGTTGTACCATATGAGGGTCCTGTTCCAGAGTCATTACCAAAGACTGTAAAGTTGAGTGACCAAGTGGTGTGTTCTTTTGGATACATTATTGTTAGGTCAGACGGTCTGCATTCAGAGCCTGTTATCTACAGAGGTGAAAATGCAGCATGTCTGTTTTTAACAGAAATGAGACATCTGTATAGTCAGGTAGTACAGTATCTCACAACATGTCAGATGCCTTTGGTGATGACAGAAGAAGACAAACTAAAATTTGATACAGCTGAGATGTGTTGGGTTTGTGAGCAACCCCTCCAGAGTGATAAAGTTCGTGACCATGATCACATAACTGGATGTTACAGAGGTGCTGCACATAACAATTGTAACTTGTTATTAAAAACAGATCCTAAGACATACAAGTTACCAATCTTTTTCCACAATCTCAAAGGATATGATTCACACATTATCATGCAGGCTGTGGATGAATCTTACAAAAAAATTAGTTGTATTGCCCAGACAACTGAGAAGTACTTGACTTTTAGATTGGACAACAAATTAGCATTTTATGACTCTATGCAACATTTGTCTTTAGGGTTGGCTAGTCTTGCAGAAGGACTGACTGAGTATCCAAAAACGAGTAAATATTTTGAGCCAGACTTGGTTAAGAAAGGTGTCTATCCGTATGAGTACATTGATCACTGGGTTGTGTTTGAAGAAACAAGACTGCCACCAAAAGAGAAATTTTATTCTACACTAACTGGAAAAGATATTTCTGACTCTGAATACCAGCATGCTCTCGATGCATGGGGGAAGTTAGGATGTCAGACTATTGGTGACTACCATGACCAGTACTTGAAAGCTGACGTTTGCTTGCTAGCAGACGTATTTGAAAGTTACAGTGAAAAGGGTTTGTTGCACTACAAGCTTGACCCTGCTTGTTACATAACTAGTCCTGGCATGACATGGGATGCATTTTTGAAATCCAGTAAGATATCTATAGACCTGTTGTCTGATCGGATGATGGGTGAAATGGTGGAACGTGGATTGAGGGGAGGTATTAGTATTGCAGCAAATAACTACGCCAGAGCCGACAATAAATATTTGGACGGCCTGGACCTTGACCAGGGGTTTGACCCCTCAAGGTCAAGGTCATTCATTACATACCTTGACGCTAACAATTTGTATGGCTGGGCGATGTGTGAGTTATTGCCCTTGAAAAACTTTTGTCTGTATGATTTGTCACAGTATGACATAACAGACATAACAAACAATATTATGAATCATGACCGAAACGATGCAAAGGGTTGGATCTTTGAAGTAGACCTGGAGTATCCACACCATCTACATGATTACCATAATGATTATCCATTAGCTGTTGAGAAAATGAGTATGACGGGGAAAAAAGAAGACACCAAACTTGTACCGAATCTGAATGACAAATTCAATTATGTTTGCCACTATCGCTTGTTACAGTTTTACATCAGACACGGGTTAGTACTAAAGAAAGTTCACAGAGGAATTCAATTTGATCAGAGTGCTTTCATGAAAGATTACATAATGAAGAACACAACCCTTCGTGCCAGAGACGGCAACACTGCATTTGACATAGACTTCTTTAAGCTTATGAACAATGCCTGTTTTGGAAAGACAATGGAAAATCCTCATCACAGAAAAGATGTGAGATTAGTCACAACTGAATCGGGTGCAATTAAACTTACAGGTAAGCCACAGTACACAGGTTATAAAGAGTTTCATTCATCATTGTATGCTGTGTCACTCAAAAAAAAGATTGTCAAACTGGACAAGCCAGTATTCATTGGTATGGCAATTCTTGAGTTATCAAAATTACTAATGCTTGAATTTTATTATGATTACTTCAAACCGAAGTATCCTGAGTGTCGTCTGCTATACACTGACACTGACTCTATGATCATTGATGTGTGTACTGAAGACTTTTATGAAGACATGAAAACAGAGTTACACATGTATGACACGTCTGATTATCCTAAAGACCATCCACTGTTTAGCACACAAAACAAAAAAGTGCCTGGTAAGTTTAAACATGAACTAAATGGTGTGCCAATAGTTGAGTACGCTGGACTGAGATCAAAAATGTATTCTATACTGCACCAAAAGGGAAGTCAGTCGAAAGCCAAAGGAATTAAAAGAACAGCAATAAAAAATAAAGACATTCGTCATGAACATTACAAGCAAGTGTTAGATGGTGCATTAATGCCTGATTATCCAAACAAGTCACTGAGATCAAACAAACATAATCTTGAAATGATCCAAACACACAAAAAGTCACTTGCAGTTGGGGACACGAAACGTGTGTTTCACACTAAGGAAAAAGCTTATGCACCTGGACATTACAGGCTCAAGTTATCTGAAGACATTTGTGATGTACTGGTTGATGAATTAATCGATGAGTTAGTTACTGAAATGAGTAACGGTGTCTGGGGGAATAATCTGTAATTCTTCTCTGACAAATGCCCTCTGGGGTGCAGGGTCGTACAGATAATATATTGTTGCATCAGCACCATCAGGACCAGGAATTATTTTTTCTATATTGTGTACAGACGTTGACCAGATGGGGTCTGTCGCCCTGCGCTTCACGTCATTCTCAGCCTCCCGTGGTTGATATAAATATCTCACCTGTTTAGTAAATAAACTTGTGTCTGGAGGTGGGGTTGGTCCTGTTTTTGGCTCTATAATTGATTTCAATTTAATAGCATCAGCAGGTTTTGGGTGGCCTTCATTGTTCATTGCTTTTATCACATGTGGTAATCTCTTTACCCACTCAGTGTTCCGGGTGTCATGCATGAGTTCCTTAGAATACTGGTAACTGAAAAGTCTCTCTGATAACTGTTTGTTAAAGTTCTCTACAATTGCCTGTGATCTGTGTACGCCTGGAATGCCTCGTCTGACCAGTACGCCATGCTTAGCAAATAACTGATTAACAGCACCTTTGAATTCAGATCCGTCATCGACCTGCACAAGTCTGGGGTATCTTAAAGCACCTCTTTTATAGATACTAGATAAAGCAGTCGCAACTGTGGTAGCTGTTTTGTCAGATATGGGTTCAGCGTCTTTGTATCTTGAAGCTATGTCTACAACAGTCAGTGCATACTTGTATCGTTTCTTTCTTATTGTGTCATGGGGTAAGAATAGGAGGTCCATTTGGTGTGTGTCATTAGGTGATGTGTTCTCAAAATGAGGTCTAGATATCTTTCTTGGAGCAGGAAGATATATCTGCCAAATTGCCTGTCTCTGTAACCATTGCTTGACTTGATTGAGTGATACATCTCCGCCCACAGCGGCATGTAATTTCTGAATAGCGGTTGCTCCTTTCCAATACCCTGATGGAGAGTAATATATTTTCGATAGTTTATTTTCAGCTGCCATTTTTTCTAGCAATGAAAACTCCTGTAAAATAAACAAATGTCATTCCCACTAGAACAAAGATTATCTCCCCGTTTCTTTGTTGTGTGCTTGGTTTGTAATAGTCACTTAGTTTTGGTTTCGGTATAGACATGTCTTCACCTGTGACAAGATAGTATTCACGGATTGCTTCATCTGTATTTGAAAACGTATGTTGTGCGTGACCTTCTAGCCTCAGTTTTTCATTGATGAAATCAAGTTTCTCAATTCTTTGTTTTTCATACGCCTGTTCTGCCTGTGCAAGTTTCTCAGATGCTTCATTGTGACGTTTCATTTCTTCTGCTGATTCTTCACTACCCACTTTTGAAAAGAGATAATTAGAGCCACTGAAAGCCAATGCGTTAACCATCACTCCCCCAATCATAATAGCTATCGTCGCCATAGTTTTTATTTACATAGAAACATTTTCGGGAATAATTCCTTGCTTGACAAGAAAATCTTTTGTCGCAATTGACGCTGTGACAACTACAATTAGCTTAGCGCTGTCTTCGAAATCGAGTCTACTGAGGTCTGCTGATTTCATTTTGAGTAGACTTTTCCCCAGCATAGAATAAGCTACTGCTAATCCACTAATTACGGCAGAGTGATAGACAAGGTTTATCAAGTTCTTTGAGTCATTCATTTTCTAAGACAATAAAAATTAAAATAATATTTTTATTTACTGCATATAAAATGGGTCAACGGCTTTGGATGTTACTGGTAATGTGGCGACTTCTGGTTTTGTTTTTGGAGTGTCTGATTTTTTGGACACTGTACGAGTCTGCGGCTTGTATTTTTTGTATAATTTGTAACCTACGTAACCAAATCCGACAACAAATCCGGCAACTATATATTTTGTTGTTTGAGGGTCGGGGTCAGGGTCAGACTTAGTTGTTTGTCTCTCACTTTGATGAGGGTGTGATGGCCCTGATGGTAGTGACACTGGTGCTGTTGATGGTGGATCAGTTACATGAGTCTTTTCTGTTTGTGTTAGAAGCTGTAATTTTTTCTGCCTGTTCCATTCGGCTAATCTTTTTCCTGCATCAACGCGACCTGGGCTTTTAGCCTTAGTCACAGTTTGAACCTGTGTCAAAACAGGGTCGGGGTTCAGTTGTGGAGTCGTCTGGGTTTCGTCCATTTTCTTCTGCAGTAAAATTTATTTTCGAAAAATCAATATGACTCCCAGTAACAAGTAAGGTTACCACAGGTGCAAGGTAATTTCCAAACTTGTAAAACATGACACTTGCTAATTTGCCAATTGAACTTGAAACAATAGGATTGCTTTCAAGGTCGTGTGATAGACTGTCACTATCCACAGGTAGAAAGTGACTCACTGCTTTTGTGTATAGACATACAAGTGATCGACTTAAATCACGTGTCATTAGTGAAGCAATGTGGTTTTCATATTTTGAATGAAGCTTGATTAGCTCGTCAGCCGTAAGAGATTCAATATCCTCTGTCATGTATTGTTTTCCGAGATAAGTCTTTGACTTGCCTGAGACAATTACAGACAAAAGACGCTGTTTCTTAGAGTCTAAGTCTTTGTTCTCTACAGCATTGATATCATTCAATAGAAGGAGTTCGTCTTGGTTCATTTTATTATAATATAAAAAATATTAATGTTAACTCTGCTGGCTCACCTTGTGTAATACCACTTTATTAACTGTAACACTGTCAATATAAACATTTAGTTTGCGTAGTTGTTTAAATATGCTATAACAAACTTCCCCTAACCAACCATAGTTGGTATCATCAACTTTAAAAGTAGGTGTCTTTAAATCAACTGTCATGCGCTCCACATCTGGAAGCTCATCAACATAATCCAAAGTCACACTATATGTAACATATATTTCTGATGGTGCTGAAAGGCTTATGTTAGTCTGTTTGGGTGATATTAAATCAGTAAAGTGCATAACATCTTTGAAGCAGTGTGAGATATCAAGCACCTGTATGATTTGTCCGTCTGTCATTTTTATTAGACAAACAAAACAATAAATTAATTTACTAACCCATAACCTGTGGGTTGATCTGTCTTTAAAATGAGCTTTAGATGCTTAGTTGATTTCAGTTTATTTTTTACATCATCACGTTCATGCTTATTTGGGATGACGTCGTTCTCTCTGAGACAGTCTTCAAAGCTGTCACGATCCTTACAGTAAAACAAACAGATAAACTTTAACTGTTCACGAAAATCTTTCAGTACAGCATTATATTTCTGAGTGAGAATCCATACACTGACATTTGCGTGTCTGCCACTGAAAGCAAGTTCTGCTAGAGTGTTTCTCTTCTTGACAATGTCTTTCTCTGCACAACAGTCATCAACAATAAACAACGTTGGCTGTCCTTCAAATTGCTTGTAAAAATATTGTAGGTAGTCATTCAGTTTCTTTTCAGGGTCAACTAAGTATATGTTGTTGTCAGTCCAAATGAATAAACGATTGTGATAAGCTTTGTTGTGTTTGATTGTAGGACAAAATATTACAATGTTTTCAAAGTGGTATATGTATCTTGTTTGTAATAGGTAAGAACAAATTCAGTTTTCCCACAACCTGTGGCACCACAAAACAATCCACAGTGTGGGTCAAGGGTCATCAAGCTCCGGTTCATTTTAATACACAATATAATTTTAATATATGTGTCCACTCAGTCTACTGTCTTGTATATTGAGTTGTGCGTCATATATCAGGTACAAATATATATTTATGGCTTCGGCTTTTTCAACCTTCTTTTGTATCTGGATTGTTATTCCATCACTGCCGTTCTCAACAGTTCGACCTGACCCATGAAGATAGTCGTCATCTGTACTACGAAGGTCTAACCAAAGTGCATACTTGTTTGTAAGGTATTGTCCGATCCTAACATCATACAGATGTAGATCTTTGCATGCAATGTTTGTAGGTTTATCTCTAATCCTTCCACCCGCAAAATACTTTGTGATCTCATCGTAGTGTTGATAAGGTAACAAACCTGAAGCATACACTTGATTAGGGCGGCCTTCAATTGTGCAAGACAAATGTGTAATCTTAGGATTGTAGAATTTTTCTGAATCCCTTTTGTATGGACTCACCGGTTCAACAAACAACATAAGAATACCTTTAAGTGACCTGGCTGGTGTGTTCAAGTTTATGTTCCACATTGGGTCGCTTTTGTCTTTGGGTATTAAACTATGTCTAATCACACGGTCATAATAAATTGGAAGTCTTGACTGGTATTGATTTTGAATGAGTCTGGCTAGTTCAGTATGTGTGACAATTTCATATTCCAAAGAAATGTTAGAGATCTTATATGTTGCATCTGTGGCAGATGATTTTATAACTTTGGAGTAGTCATTAAAAGTTAGTTCAAAGCTCAGACGGTCATTTAGTGCCCCTTGATAATAAGGCAAATGAGCTGTTAGGATTTCAAACTCAAGTGGAATGTAAAATCTGGTTCCATATGTTTCTGCTATAATAACGTCCTGGGCTGCTGACGTTGATTTATCTCCAGCATTGATTCGAAGTTTACCAACATTATCAGACTGTATGCCTTGGTAAATACGATCTTCTCGTTCTTCTCTTGTGAGCCAAAGGTCTTTGTAACAGTAAAATACATCGGAGTCATCAAGTCATCACTTCCTGTCCTTCAAGTTTTACTTTAATAGTCCTAACAATTGCTCTGCCAAGATTGTCAACCAGTGTTCTGTTTACATCTGCGTCTGATGATAGTTTGATATTAAATGCTAGGCGTGCAGTGCCAGGAACAATAACGTCACTGGGACCTAGGTTTGGAAACTTGACTGTAAGTGTTTGATTCTGGTCTATGGTACTTGGATTGTTTGTGATGACGATTGATTGTCTAATGCCCTTAACACCCAGAGGCTCACGTAGTTTTCTGTATGGGTCTAACTTTGATCCGTAAGACTGTGTCATTTTTATTATGCACAATAAAAAATAATAAATTAATAAAACAATGGCCGCGGGAGGATTTAATCATGAAGATTTTGAAATGGATGACATGAATGTCTCAGATACCAGTATCACCGATATGACTGGAATGGTAACTAGTAGTAGTAGTATGCATCATGAACTGTTAAAAGACAAAGTAAACTCATTTTATGACAGTGTTGGAGCGCGCCCAGATGTAATAGATCCTAATCAATTTGAATATGATAAAGGACACTTATTTGTAAATACAGACAGAGGGAAAATATATCTAACACATAAAAACAATCCTTCTAAGTTTAGAGCTTTAAGTACAATTAAAGGTGAAGTCGGTGGTAACTCTGGGTTGGCAAGGTACCTTGGAATTGGTGGGTCTCCTGTTCCCCCAAGACTGGTTAGTGTTCTTCATGACACGCAAACAAAGTTGCCAACAGGGCAACAAATTGAAATGGCAACAGTAACAAGCCTACCAGAAATAGCAAACATAGTGATACAAGAAACCTCATTTACTGAAGGACAAATAAATGACGCTTTGAAAACAATAGATGATCCACCTTTGTCAATGAGAGAGATTATGGGTTTGGATAAAACACTGCAGACAATAAGAGGTGAGATGGTAAATAATGTTGCCAAACTGGGTGAGCTTGATAAACACATAGAACGTGAGAAAGAGAAACTGGCTACAGCAGACACAGAAATGAAAGAAAGAATCCAACACAGATTAAATGATTTGCAGGTAGAAAGATTAGGAACGTTAGAAACAATTAGTATTGGAAGACAAAAACTGAAATCACAGGTCAACAGAATTAGAGAAACTATTCAAAAAATACTTCACGAAGACACTACTCTGGCTGAGAGACTTAAAACACTTTTCAGAGAACAGGGTATTACAATTGCTAGTTTAATTACTGCTCTTGGATTTATTATCAGTACTGTTGTGTTAGCTGTCTCAGGTGCTGGTGGACCCGGTGGTTCTCCACCTCCAGCACCACCAACCCCTGGCCCCCCGACTCCAACAGACCCAAAAGATTTACAGTCATGGGTAAAAAAAAAACAGTTGTCTCACATATCAGACTTGCTTAAAAAATTGGCTCTGAAAGCAGTGGATGCTTTGCCTGGCATAATTGGCACAGTTGTTAGTTGGCTGATTACTACAGCAGCAAAGGTAGTTGGGTTTATGGCAGAGCATGTGTGGGTCTTTTTGGTTACAGTAGGAGGGTTGATGGTGGGTTATTTAATGAAACAGATAAAGAAGTAAAACCCCTAACCCCGTTAGACCTATTACCAATGCAGTTCTCTCTGACTCATGTGTGTCAGGGGTTGACTGTACTGGTTGTATGAGTGCCGGTGTTGGGGCCGGGGCCGGGGCCGGGGGTGTTACCATCTGTAATGATTTTAATGACTGTACATGTGTGGTTGTTGCTCCTAAGTTTACAGATTGATTGAGACCGAGTTTTTGTCCAACACCTGCAACAATGATTTCATTATTATAATTTGTTATTGTACCCATTTGGAGTTGAAGGTCAGATGGTAACATGTATAACCCTATACCAACTACAAAGTCAACTTTTGATCTGGCATATCTGAGAACGTCTTGGTAACGCTGTATGCTTGATGGGAGATCGACTGTTGAATTAATTGAATCTTCAAGATTAGCGAGAAACTGTTTTTGTGCTTCGAACTTCCCACTTCCATTCAAAATATTCGATTTTGTTAGTGATTGTGCTCCTAGTAAACACCAGACATATGTTCTGATAGACTCATGTACGCGCTCGACTCCTGCTTGAGTAAACCCGTCAGTTTTATCTAAAATAAATGTGGTCCAGGCGTTAGACTGTTTCTGTTCTATTGATCCTAACCAGACTTGTGATTTTGATGAGAATGAAGTGTACCCAGGGTAGTAATCTTGAGGGTATTGTCTGTGACTCAAAGCGTAATACAATGTACCCATACCATTGTGCACGGCTGTTCAAGGCCTCCCATTTAGTTTCGAGGCGCGCGCACGTGCCGGCGCTGTAAGATAAGGAGCCGCGCAGCGTGTCGCCTCTGTTAATACCGCCGGCTGGCAGCACAGAGCTGAGCGCAATCTGTTACGGCTGTGCAACTATAGTCGCGCTATTCTTGTCACTGTTTTTCGCGAGCACGCTCTCTGTGTACACGCTCAGCGCTGACCGTGTGCCACGCGGGATACATTTTAATGGTACCGGTCATTTACGGCGTGTTGTTTAAGCTCTACTGAACGTATCTTGTATTTAAGACATACACTTAAAAGCTAAGAAAATAAGCTTTCTGTAGACACTAGACATGCTTAGGAAAATGAAGATGAGCAATGCATGCAATGGACTAGAAGACAGGCAACCGGTGCGCAGTTTACCGTGAAGACAACGCAAATCTGTTGCAAATGACACGTCTTTCAACTTTTCTAACCCATGCAAAGTACTTTTGCGAAAATTATGGTTCAGGCCAGCGATCATCGTATACAGCCACTACGCTATGCACTACTCAAAATGTCAGATAGATTTACCTTGCGATCTCAGTGGGTCCTGAAATGGGATGATGCGTCATTGGTAATCCAGTGTTAGACAGACGGAAAGTTCTTGGGTTAACGTAATCTCCAAACGTAGTTGATTTCGGAGGCAGTGAAAATGTTCGAAATAATTCACAGTTCATATGCAGGGTTAGCGGCAGTGTCAGTTGCACACTTTGTATAGGTGATGTTGTCTTTAGCATTCCACTAAATCTTATAAAATCGGAAGATCAATCCGGCCACTTTACTAAATCTTACAAATCGGATGGGACACCCACAGTGAAAATAATAAACACTCTTAATGGTGATCAAATAGCTATTTTGATAGGCGTAAATTAGATAAACACAGAACAGCCGGTGCAGGCTAAAATGTATCAGTCTCAAGACAATTTATTTCATAGAGAGACTGAGTCCTGCGTGTAATTGTTACCGGCGGCTCTCTACACATTCCCTTCAGATGTTTGTCTTCTTCATCTGTACATACGTCAATACCATGAAAAGCAGAAAGATCGTCTACATACAGTTTAAAGTGTGATAGTCCGTCTTTCCTTTGCCTTTTACTCGCTCTGCACGGCAAATCCTGCACAAACTACTCAATCGTTCCATGTGGTTTAAATAGGAATATTGTGTGTCAGACTCCATTCTAAATGTCGGTGAAATACACTCACATGCTGGTCTATAAAACGTTCTATAAAAAAATCACAGGTACATCTATCCAGCAAAAGAAAAGCACTTACTTGTAGCACTATGTTACACTAACACATATCACTCATTGAAAATCCAAACAAAAGTATTTTGAAAGCACAGTCAAGGTTTAAAGCCTGCACAAATTTGGCACTCTGCCCACATAAAATAGTAAGCGTAAAGAAGGCCTACTATCAGGCGGTACCAGACGCCCATCGGAATGCGTGTAACTAGGTCAGCTCGCCACTTGATATGCTAGCGCGGCACTCGCTAACTAAATGTGTCGGTTTGTAGAAGAACTGAACAGCCGTGTGTGATCATCAAGTTTTTGTGTGAAGTCATACTTAGTGCTTATGTTAAATTCATTACAGATGCGTTCAAATGCTTTCATATCCATAGGGTTATTAAACCTGTTGAAACTGGATTCAGTTGGCAGTGGTGTATGCAGTTCTGACAGTATATGTCTAAGCTGGTAATAAACATGGAAACGGTAGACAGACTTAATCAGTTTGTTTGAGTGATTTAAGTGGTCTGTGAATGAAACACCACAGCCTGTAGTTGAACATAGTATGGCAAAGTTGAGTTGGTTTTGAAACATCTGTAGTGGACTTGAAGACCACTTTCTTGCAGTAGAGTCATCTGTTATTGGAGGGTTTAGATAATGATCAAACGGATTGGGTACTTTGACTTGGAATAGATCTTGTTCAGACACAGCTATGTCAAGCTGATTTAGTTGAATTATTTTCTGTTCATAAGTAGGTGCGACATTATATTTGGCATTCACATTAAATTGAAATGCGTTTGTAGTGGTAATGGTTGGTGATTTAAATTCCATCCTTTTTTATATGAGATAATAAAAATGTTTATCACATTAACAAATCTTGACACAAGCAAACCAGTGTGGTTAACTAATGGGATTGATAATCGAGATGGTAGCAAGGCTGTTGCTATCCATGAAATGTTCTATACAGTAAAATGGTTTAATATAGAAGATGATATATATAATAAAGTAATTTTTGGTGGTAAGACTGAAGCTTTACCACCTGGTTATTATGAATTTTGTACTATAGCTGAATGGTTTCAAAGTAATTTTAAAATTAAAGCAACTTAAAATCCAGCTAACCTACTTGTTACATTAGAATTTCCGACAAAAAATTGGTTAAGGATCTCAGACAGATTTGCATATTTACTTGGATTTTATATTGACGAAGATTGGTAGAGAACAGATCTTTTAGTTGAAGCTATGTCTGGCATTATAACAATGAAGACAAAAAAACTTAAAATAACTGGGAAACGCCCTGTTTATTTGGCAGTACACACAGTATTTAATGTTTATTTGAAAGAACTAAACACGACTGAAAATGTACACAATGGAAAGCCTTCAACTTTGTTGAGATGTGTGCCAGCTGGAACTGCTCCTTATTGTGAAAGTGTGGTTGTTAGATTTCCTGCGCAGTTTAAGAAATTAGGTTCTAGTTTCTTTGAGTCACTGAGTATATCTGTAACTAATCAGGATGACAAACCAGTTGTTATGCATGATTTTAGTGTTGTGTTGGAAATTAAATAATTTTATTTTTGTTTATAAAAATGAGTGGTGGTCCAAAGCCGAGAATCATACCAGTTGCATGTCCAGTAACAGAGTTGAAAGATTTGGCAGACGTACAGGATTTTGAGAAGGAAGGGGATGTTGGAGAAATATATGGTTTTGAACTTGATTTAAATGGCATGTACAAGAGGAAAGTAATTGTTGACATGAAAGACGGTGAAAGACAGATTCCTAAACTGCGTGATGTTACTGTACCTACTCCACCTGTAAATAATTTGCCCTACAACTTAATACATGTGGGTAGTAAGTGGGTGGTTTCACCTGTGCCGGCACCAGCACCAACAATTGACTGGGACATAAAGATTGAATTTATTAGTCCTTATGTATACACTGATGATGAAGGCGCCTTAGTGTTTAGGAAAGTTGTTAACTCTGGGCCGCTTATTGTAAGCCTTGTTCCAAGCTTTGCTTCAGACAACAATAGCAGAGAAAAACTGAAAGTTGAAAATTATGAGAAATGGAGATATCTTCTTACGCACAGGAAGGGTAGGTCTGATGCAAAGGTTGTGTTTACACCAGCAAACTTTACCATCACAAGAGAAGCAACAATAGTATTTGAAATTGTCATGAGATCTGTAACTTCTGGAAAAGAGGCTCAAATTGCACAAGGAATTAAACTTACATGGGATGAAACAGTATCAGAATCATCAAACGTCTTTATTGCTATTACAAAAAATGTTGATGTTATTAATGTTTCGAGCAGTATTCCCGCTGTCAAGGTGGTGGTCGACAAAACAACTTTTGTTCGTCTAACTTACATAAACCTTGAACACATTGATCTTGTTTCATTTTATTATGCCAGCAAATTGTATACTTTTGAAGAGTTGCAAAATGTAATTGCTGATTAAAATTAAAAAAATATTTGTGAATAAAAAAATATGGTAAAATTCTATCCAATACTACCGACGCTTGAGCCGACTGAAACAAATGTGACGACAAAAACAATGCTTGCACCTGATCCACAGGTGACAGCTGTGCCAATTGCATCAGATAAAACATTACAGGCAGACGCATTTCGTTTAATGAATATTACAGAAGCAATTAAATATTTGGAAAGTGAAGAGGCGAGGTACTCCAGATGTAAGAGACGGTATAAGTCAGTATTTAATTCTGTTCAAAACACTTCTATGGCTATTGGTGCAGTTTCAGCTGGATGTTCTGTAGGAGGTATTGTTCTGTTTGCCACGGGAATTGGAAGTTTGGCTGGAATAGCAGTTGAGGGTGTTAGCATTGCTACATGCCTGGCTTGCTTTGGTTTGGAGGCCTTGAACAAGAGGTTTCACACGAAATTACAGAAACATGAAGCATTGAGTATGCTTGCTGGTGCAAAGCTGAGCAGTATGAAACTTATTATCAGTAAGGCATTAAATGATAATTGTATTGATGACGAGGAATTTAAGCAGGTCCAGGATGATTTAAATAATTACAAAAAAACAGAAGTCTGAAATACAAAGTAAAATGCGTAGTCAATCTCCTGTGAATGTTGAAGAACTGAAGGCTAGTTTTTTAGAGATGGGGAAACAGATCGGTGTTCAGGAAACCACAGAAAAACTACACAATCTTTTAAACAAATAAAAATCAGATTTGGTAATCAAACAATATTTTTGTCATACGCTTCGCAGAGAAATGACACGTCATTTACACCACTTGTGCCTGATTGTTTAGCCCCATCTGCACCACCGCCAGAGTACTACTGAGAAAAAAAAGTTTTTTTATTGTCCTTGTATCTTGTCAAATCTGACCGAGTAAGTTGTGACTTAAGTCAAGTTGTTGTAAGAACTTAGGGTAAGTACTTGTAAGAACTTAGGGTAAGTAATTAATAAGTTCTTATGATGACACACTTAAAGGTTACCTCTGCAGGTTCCTAAAAGTTAGTTGCAACTTGTTAATAAGTATTAAGTTTCACTTGGCATCACTTGATCAGGTAAATCATTATGTATTGACAGAGACAATAGTTATAGAGAGATATAATATGAGTCCCGATAGATAATCAGATCAAAAAGGCCGCATCAGTCATGCTCGTCAGTTTTAAAAAACAAAGGGTTGATTGGGTAATAACGGAGGTGTAATAGAGGTAAGAAATTTGATAGTAAAAATAACGTAATTTAATGACTGATGCGGCTTTATTGAATTCATTGTCTATCGGGACTCATATTATATCTCTCTACCCTTTCGTCTCCAACACCCTACAGCAGGAGGTGGATGGACCATGATAATTCAAGGTTAGTGCCAGATTAGCTTGGCGCCTTCAGGGGCTACCGTTAATTTTATGATGGTCCATCCACCTCCTGCAAGTGGTCCATAGTCGTTAAGTAACACTTCCACAATGCGGGAAATGCGCCCATGACGCTAAAAGGGTTAAGCACCGCCCAAATGCAAGACGTATAGATCCTCATGAGTCCCCGCAGTTGCTCATGAGGATCTTTGCCTCTGTCTGAAACCACGTTGTAATTTTCGGCTGGTGATCTTTGACATCAAATAATAATGATTTCAAAAACACAATCTGCTTCGGTTAAAAAAACGTTATTTATATAATTATTGTTAAAGCGCAAACGATTGTTTATTTGTTTGGTTTTTGCTTGTTTGTGCCTTTTTTGTGTTTCTTTGTTGTCTATGTGATTGTTTGTGTTTTGTTTCTTTCTTTCTTTTTTGTTTGTTTGACCTCTTTCTTTCTTTGTTTGACCTCTTTCTTTTTTCCCAGTTTAGTAAGATGAACTCCGTATCCATTTTGTGGACGCCAGCCGTGAGAAGGCCTTAGTCGCCTTCTCGGCTTTAAACCCAAACAACTAACTAACTAACCGTTGTGCAGACGTTATTTACGCAGACTTATAATATGTGGCTGTACGTATGTTGTTGTCCGTGACTGAGTGTATTTGCCGCTCAACACGACGTGAACAGCTACCCACGGGATAAACAGACCAGAATCTCGCTACCGGCGGCCAGTCAGGACAAACGACCTTTCCAAGTTCAGACACCCCGGAGTGACATGAAACACCGCACCCAGACGCCAGGCTTTACGTGAGGCGAATGATCTCGTAGCGTTTGTTTCACTTTTACCGTCATTCGGGGGGAATCGGTGCAGCGTAATAGTTCATGGGCAGTGCCTGATCGATTGGCGCCTGAAAAAGTGTGAATACGAATACCTTTATTGTAGTAAGATGGGAAATTGGTTTGCAGCGAATTCTTTTTTAAAACAGTTGTAAAAACAACGAATGTGAACATAAAACAAATCAATACACCTGACTGACTAGAACACACCGACCGATCACAGTGAGTGTGTGCACGTAGATAACACCACAACCATCTGTAATGTTAATATCCACCTAGAAAGAAAACGTTCTTAAAAACTAAATGAGACGACAATACCTTATACTACGCGTACAACACACACGCACGCACACACGCAAACCACCACATACATACTTGCGTATCACATGACATTGCAAATTCATAGACCTGAGGCTGACATCGTGACCGTCCTTCAATATTAATGATGCCATGACTATAGGTCATAGACCATAGCCATAGCATCATTTAGGAGACGGATAGATGATGACACGAAAGAAAGACGTCTGCGATTTGTTTTGCACGTCACAGTTCAGTATCTCCTGGAGGAAGTCAATAAGGCATATTCTTCAAATAAAACATTAGTATCAGCAGATACAATGTGTAAGGCTCTCTTAAGCACCTGCTTCCCATACAAAGAAGAAAGGCAGGGCTGCTGAACAGCAGTTATTTTACTACAATGATGATGCAATATGGATGATACAATCTGTGGTAAAGACTGAATCATGCAATATGGTTGATACAATCTGTGGTAAAGACTGAATCATGCAATATGGTTGATACAATCTGTGGTAAAGAGTGAATCATGCAATATGGTTGATACGATCTCTGCAAAAGGGCGGTCCGTGGCGCAGTGGTTAAGGCGCCTGCCACCAATGCTAAAGGTGCGAGGTTCGATTCCGGGTTCCGGCGACGGATTTTCTCCTCTAGTAAGTGTCACCGTTAATTCGGGCGGACCGTCGGGGGTTCTTTCTCTGGGTACTCCGGCTCTTCCTCCCCTTTCACTTTGGTATCAGTTTCAGCCAACTTAATGAACTTTCAAATACAAAACGATTTCCAAATACCGTCAGTAGCTCGCTTGAGCTTGCCCTTAGCACCACGTAAATGCTCTGTGTTTAAGTACAGTGTGTGAGTGAATGCGTGTGATTCCCGTGAGCGTGCTTGTTGGGTTCAGTTCGCGGCTACGTCCTGCGCATTGAGTTATATTATAAATATGAGAAATGCGCCATATAAATACCATGTAATAATAAAAGACTGAATCATGCAATATGGTTGATACAATCTGTGCAAAAGACTGAATCATGCAATATGGTTGATACAATCTGTGCAAAAGACTGAATCATGCAATATGGTTGATACAATCTGTGCAAAAGACTGAATCATGCAATATGGTTGATACAATCTGTGCAAAAGACTGAATCATGCAATATGGTTGATACAATCTGTGCAAAAGACTTAATCATGCAATATGGTTGATACGATCTTTGGCAAAGAGTGAATCATGCAATATGGTTGATACCATCTTTGGCAAAGAGTGAATCATGCAATATGGTTGATACAATCTGTGGAAAAGAGTGAATCATGCAATAATTTATGGTTGATACAATCTGTGCAAAAGACTGAATCATGCAATAATTTATGGTTGATACAATCTGTGCAAAAGACTGAATCATGCAATATGGTTGATACGATATGTGGCAAAGAGTGAATCATGCAATATGGTTGATACGATATGTGGCAAAGAGTGAATCATGCAATATGGTTGATACGATATGTGGCAAAGAGTGAATCATGCAATATGGTTGACACAATCTGTGGAAAAGACTGAATCATGCAATATGGTTGATACGATATGTGGCAAAGAGTGAATCATGCAATATGGTTGATACAATCTGTCGAAAAGAGTGAATCATGCAATAATTTATGGTTGATACAATCTGTGCAAAAGACTGAATCATGCAATAATTTATGGTTGATACAATCTGTAAAAAGACTGAATCATGCAAATATGGTTGATACGATATGTGGCAAAGAGTGAATCATGCAATATGATTGATACGATATGTGGCAAAGAGTGAATCATGCAATATGGTTGATACTGACAATCTGTGCAAAAGACTGAATCATGCAATATGGTTGGTACGATATGTGGCAAAGAGTGAATCATGCAATATGGTTGATACAATCTGTGCAAAAGACTGAATCATGCAATATGGTTGATACGATATGTGGCAAAGAGTGAATCATGCAATATGGTTGATACAATCTGTGAAAAAGACTGAATCATGCAATATGGTTGATACGATATGTGGCAAAAGAGTGAATCATGCAATATGGTTGATACAATCTGTGGAAAAGAGTGAATCATGCAGTATGGTTGATACAATCTGTGCAAAAGACTGAATCATGCAATATGGTTGATACGATCTGTGATAAAGACTGAATCATGCAATATGGTTGATACAATCTGTTGTAAAGAGTGATCATAATATGGTTGATACGATCTGGAAAAGGCGAGATGTTAACCCATTCACTGCCAGTGGACGCAGATTGTGGGTTTGAAATCATTGTATATTCCGCATGGACGATCCCAAGCCGTCAGGGAGATGATTTACATGTGATTCCTGCAAGAGACAGAGATCCTCATGAGCCCCCTCTTGTAAATGGGTTCTGACCATGATAGATCCATCTCCCGCGACTCAGCACAGACTGATGACGGCACTTTGGACCTGGCAGTGAAAACTGTTTGCTGGCCCACCCTTGCCGGTCCAGAGAAATTGCGTTTTACGGGCGACCGGAAATGTGCTCAATGGCTGTTGCATGCCGGGACCCAGCACAACACATGCTTCATGTCTTGTCGGCCACAATCAGATTTGTAAAATCCACCCCACCCCCACCCCCACCACCCAGCCCCAACCTCCCTCAAAGCCGGAACTTGAAACGGGAAGATGATTTTAAAAAAAAAAGAAGTAATAAACGAGAGAAGAGAGGCAGTCTCCCCTTTTCTTTTCATTTGAGAGAAGAGCGAGAATAAAGAATGGAGACGGAGAGCATTTGGAGAACAAATGAAGCGAAAATTATTGAAGCGTATCAGACTTTTATGTCAGAATAGTGATAGTTTGTTGAAGCCCTCCTCCCCCACCCCCCAGCCCATTTCCACCCTGCGTAGTCATTTGATTGATTTAGCTTTAAATTTTAAAGCATGACACTGAACTTGGCTCGATGGTTCCCTTATGGCACGAGGCCAGGCCGCCGACAAAGTGGAAACAGCCAGACTGTGGGGAGGTAACCGCTGAGGCATCCGCCGCTGATCAAGCAGTAATAAATCAAAACTCTATTACACTGTAGACACAAGCCACGTGCGCACCGCCAATACCGCGAGACGTGTACGTTTACAGCACGCACTCCCCCTAACGACACAGTCACGTGCGGCTTTGACTGACAGCGAGTCTGTGCGTCTGCGCCGCGTGTATTGTGGTACATCAGTGATGGCAAATTAGACAAGATGATAAGAAAATACAAACTGATTTATGTTTCCAGTGCCAATGTCCTGTAACTTGTCAAGCCATTCTTCACGAAATAGAAAATCGAAGAACAGCATACAAAACTGAACCTACACATGGATTGTCTCCCTGGCGGATTGCACCGCTCATCGCGCAGCAATCGGAAGGAGACAACCAGTGTTGTGAAGCTAGTGAGCAGGCATTTAATGTATCAGTGTCACACTGGGTGGTTATTTTTCACAGAACAAGCTGCGCGCTTTGTTACTTAAAACGCCAGTAGACCAGTGGCCGTGCAAATCTTCACACATCATTCAGTCATTAGTTCTGTATCACTGATCATGATTGATTTATTATGCATAACTGCGCTGGCGGTGAATGGATTGAGAGAGGTCAGACCACGCACCATTACAGAGTATTCCATCAGAGGCGCCCGTCGATAAATCAGTTGAGAGCGGTCAGCACTGTGATCGACAGGGCAAAAGGACGGGCTCGCTCTTTATAGTGTATTCGTTGAAAGGTCCTGGTAAATCAAAAGTAGCACAGTTGCAGTGCGACTGGATTGATCAGTGTTCAGGTCGTAATCCATAAGGAATAGCTATGCCTGTTCCGCACAACCCGCCCATTTGGGTCTTACATTATCAATTTGGTGCCGTGAACGTTAAACACCAGACTAGACAACCAACCAAAGCCGTCATCAATCGCCCTCCCCAAAGTCCATTTGTCATTGTCATCATGCCTGCTGCCATCAAACCATTACTGTCATTTTAATATCATGTCTCAGAGAGCAAAAGGGTCATGAGCCGATGTCTACCTAAGGCAGCCCGCGCCACAAACACACACACACACACACACACACACACACACACACACACACACACACACACACACACACACACACACACACACACACATTATTATAATATTATTATTATTATTATTATTATTATTATTATATTGTTATATATTATTATTATTATTATTATATTATTATTATTATTATTATTATTATTATTATTATTATTATTATTATTATTATTATTATTATTATTATTATTAACACCACCATCATAATCATACAACATCATCCCTGCCACTGGACACATGTGTTGTTTCCAAAATCTGTGTTCATTCACCGACCAAAACCATCAACCGTCCAGAGAACGTGGATAAAAACTGGTCTCGGCAAGAAACATAGATCCTCATCAGCCCCCGCAGTGGCTGGGTCTCATAAGGATCAACCTCTTGCAGTTCGGTCGCGTTTGCTCTATTACTGACAGAGATAAAGTCTGTTGGGAACAACAGTTAGTGCAAGGCCCAGAAATCCAAGACCATGTTGTTAGTGGGAAAGAGTTGACCGCTCAGAAACGATTCACCTTTAGGCGCCTCTGCATTGACTCATTCATCTCCGACACGCCACGGCAAGACACGGCGCCCATAGGTGCCAAGCTATTCTGGCACAACCCTTGAACTAGCACGCTCGATCTGTTTCCAGAAGTGTCATACAGTCTTCAGGGGGCAACTGCAACATTTGCGAATTTCGGTCCCGGAACAGAACGTGTTAATTGCGCATCATTTCTTTCTAAGTATTTGATGATTGGTTACAAAGGCATGTGAGGATAAAATGTCCATCATTATCATAATAATAATAATAATAATAATAATAATAATAATAATAATAATAATACATGGTATTTATACTGCGCATTTCTCATATTCTCATCTCTCTCTTGGCTTGACTTCGCGAACGAAGATTTTATAGGAGTTGCCCACGACATCTGCAGGCTTGTTCGTGGCTGCGGAGGCCAATCCGAGACAGGCAGGTTCGACCGCAGTGGCTGCAGGGGAAGGTATGGCCGGGGTTCTGAGCTGCGGCATCTCTGTTTTTTCTCCTGAGCCGCTTGTCCTTAAGGCTAGCTCTGTGAGAGTCCTCAAAGGAGACAGCTGCCTTGTAAATGGTGGAGCGCCAGGTGTCACGGTCCGCAGCAAGCGAAGACCACTGGTGGTGGTCGATTTGGCAGGCACTAAGTGACTTCTTGAGACAGTCTTTGTATCTCTTCTTTGGTGCCCCTCTGTCACGGTGTCCAGTAGCAAGCTCGCCGAACAGGGTGATCTTTGGTAGGCGATGATCCTCCATCCTGGAGACATGCCCCGCCCAGCGGAGCTGTGTCCGCAGCAGCAAAGCCTCGATGCTCACAGTTTCAGCCTGTTCAAGGACCTCGACGTTGGTGACATAGTCACTCCAGTGAATGCCCAGGATGGTACGCAGGCAGCGCTGGTGGAAGCGTTCGAGGAGTCGTAGTTGGCTGCGGTAGAGGGCCCCAGGACTCGGAACCATACAGCAGGGTGGTGAGGACCACAGCTCTGTACACGCTGATCTTGGTGCCTGTTTTCAGCTGTTGATTGTGCCACACCCGCTTGAAAAGTCGCCCGAAAGCGCTGTTCGCTTTTGCCAGCCTGCTGTCAAGCTCCTTGTCCAGCTTGGCGTCCGACGTGATAATGCAGCCAAGGTAAGTAAACTGGTGCACTGACTTTAGATCAGACTCGCCAATGGTGATGTGAGGAGGGCGATACACTGTCTTGGGTGCCGGCTGATGGAGGACCTCTGTCTTTTTCAGACTGACCTCGAGTCCAAAGAGCTGGGCAGCATCTGCGAAGCAAGACGTGATGCGCTGCAGGGCTCTCTCTGTGTGTGCAACGAGGGCAGCATCATCAGCAAAAAGCAGCTCACGAATCAGTTGGTCTAGGGTTTTCGTGTGGGCCTGCAGTCGTCTGAGGTTGAACAGGCTGCCATCGAGACGATACCTGATGTACACTGCATCGTCATCATCAAGGTCCACTGTGGCCTGCTTCAACATCATGCTAAAAAAGATGGTGAAGAGGGTCGGTGCCAGCACGCAGCCCTGCTTTACGCCGTTGAGAATAGGGAATGGTTCTGAGAGGTCATTGTTGAGTCTGACCTGGCCTTGCTGGTCCTCGTGTAGCTGGACAATCATGTTGAGGAACTTTGGGGGACAGCCAAGTCGCTCCAGGATCTGCCACATGCCTTGCCTGCTCACAGTGTCGAACGCTTTTGTTAGGTCGACAAATGTTACGTACAGCCCTTTGTTCTGCTCGCGGCACTTCTCCTGTAGCTGTCTCAGCACAAAGACCATATCGGTGGTGCTCCTGTTTGCTCTGAAGCCACACTGGCCCTCTGGGAGTTGGTCTTCAGCGATGGCAGGTACCAGCCGATTCAGGAGCAGCCTTGCAAGGATTTTCCCAGCAATGGACAGCAGGGTAATTCCCCGATAGTTGGAGCAGTCAGACTTCTCGCCTTTGTTCTTGTACAGGGCGATAACGACTGCATCACGGAGATCTTTTGGTAGTGTTCCTTCCTCCCAGCAGCAGAGAAAGAGGTCATGGAGCTTGTTGTGCAGTGCTGTGCCTCCATGTTTCCAGATCTCTGGTGGTATTCCATCAATGCCTGCTGCTTTGCCACTCTTGAGCTGGTGGATGGCTGTGAGGGTCTCTTCAGCGGTGGGCGGTTCGTCCAATTCAACCTTTACTGGGAGGTGTGGGATTTGTAGGACGACTGCTTCTTGAACAGTGCGCTCAGCGCTGAAGAGGCTCTGAAAGTATTCCGACCAGCGGTTCAAGATGGAGGTATTATCTGTGAGGAGTGCCTGGCCATTCGCGCTTCGCAGGGAACTTTGTACCAGGTGCCTGGGGCCATACACTGCTTTCAGTGCTTCGTAGAAGCCCCTGTAGTCACCATTGTCAGCACAAAGCTGGGTCCTCTGTGCAAGTCTGGTCCACCACTCATTCTGGAGATCTCTGAGCTTGCGCTGGAGACTGCTGCAGACGAGGCGGAAGGCAGACTTCTTCAAAGGGCAGGAAGGCTGGGCTAGGTGGGCCTGATGGGCGGCTCTTTTTTTTGCTAGGTGTTCCTGGATCTCTACATCGTTTTCGTCAAACCAGTCTTTGTTCTTCTTTCTGGCGAAACCCAAGACTTCTGCAGAGGATTTTGTAATAGCAGTTTTCAGTTGTTCCCAAAGTGTTTCAGGGGAGGAGTCTACTGGGTCCGCTGTGTCTTTGAGCCTGCGCTGTAAATCTGTCTGAAAGGCGGCTTTCACATCGTCACGCTGAAGGCTGGCAACATCAAGCTTTTTCTTGGGGGGCCCCCATTTCTTGGGTTTTGGCCTGAAGTGGAGCCTGAGTTTGCAGCGGACAAGGTGGTGGTCAGTGTGGCACTCTGCGCTGGGCATCACTCTGGTGAGGAGGACGTCACTGCGGTCCCTCTGACGCACTAGGACATAGTCGATAAGGTGCCAGTGTTTGGAGCGAGGATGCATCCAGGTGGTCTTTCGACTGTCCTTTTGCTGAAAAGTAGTGTTGGTGATGACCAGTTGCTGCTCCGCACAGAACTCCAACAGTAGGCGGCCATTGTCATTGCAGTTCCCCACGCCATGCTTGCCGAGGACTCCTTTCCAGGCTTCAGAGTCCTGGCCCACTCTGGCGTTGAAGTCGCCAAGGATGATGACTTTGTCGTCTGCAGGGGTACTCTGTAGGAGGCTGCGCAGGTCAGTGTAAAATTTGTCCTTTTCAGCAGGCTCTGCCAGGAGGGTTGGGGAGTACACACTGAGAAGGGTGACGTGTTGCTGGTGTCTCAGTGGGAGGCGCATGGACATGATGCGGTCTGAGTGGCCTGTTGGTAGGTTTTCCAGCTTAGTCGCAATGGATGTCTTGACCATGAAACCCACGCCTGAGAGCCGTCTTTCTGATGCAGGCCTGCCTGACCAGTAGAGGGTGTACCCAGCACCAAGTTCTTGGAGGCTGCCTTCGTCCGGAAGGCGTACTTCGCTGAGCGCGGCGATGTCGATGTTTAACCTCCGCAATTCATGGGCAATGAGGGCGGAGCGACGTTCAGGGCGTCCGCTGTCTGCTTTGTCGAGCATGGTTCGGACGTTCCAGCATGCTACGTTGAGTCCGGTCGTGGTCGTCATGAGAGTGGATCCGTTATTCTTTCTTGTTTTTTGACCGCAGGAGAAGATGCCCGTTGACCGCGGCTAGCCAACTGGGGTTGCGAGGGGACGAGCTTTGGTTAGGCCACCTTTTCTAGGCCCCTCTCCGTGTGGAGCAAGCAGTGCTGTCCCTAGAGAAGGCTGCTTGGTCGTTCAGGGTGTGCCGAGTGATGTTGTCATCCCCAGGTCAACATCAGGCGACCAATCCTGAACCGCCTGCATGCAGGTTTGAGACTGCGGCTTCCAGTGACATCTTTCACCTGCCGTTTCGCCCCTCGCCCGTCGCTACAGGACTTGGAATGGTCAGTGTCATGGTCCGTGGACGTTTCCTAAAGCCTGCGCGGTGGAGATTTTTGGTGGAGTGCAGTGTGCGCAGTACTGGCCCCACCCTTTAAACCCTTGGTTCATCTGCCATGGCCTAGCAAGCTGGGACGATGGCATCGAGGTCCTCGGTTCGTAGGTTTTATATCAGACTGTCCTTGTCCTAGTCTCTGGCTCAAAAGCCTTCCCCGGAGACACGGGGGCTTTGATGTCAGGGGTTTCCTCCCTTAGCCTTTCCGCAGCCAAGCGGCCAGGCCTGCAAGGCAGCAGGCGACTCGTGGAGGGCGGGGTCGTCTATGTCCCGTGCAGATGTGAACATCTGCCCACTGCCCATATTCTCATATTTATAATATAACTCAATGCCCTCACTGGTCCGGAAATGTTCATCTAATCACCTTGATCTCTCGTTTGATCTTCCTCTGCCCACAAAGTCACAGCGCACGCGTGTCGTCTTGGCAGTTTGAAGCGTCTTCGTGTAAAATGGTGCACAATTTTTTTTTTTTTTTTAATTAATTAAAAATAATTATGAAAATGTTGTGAAGATCAACTGACTAACGTACCTAACTGACCTTCGTTTGCAAGCGACCCCTATCCCATCCGTCTTCTCCACATCTAAAATGGAAATCATTAAAGTAATTATTTTGTCAATAAGAAAATAACGTACAAGTAAATAAGTCACTGACTAAATAAATGAATGAAAGAGCGAACGAATGAACGAAAAAAAAACGAACAGACCGACGAATAAATAAATAAAAGAGCGAATGAATGAATGAATGAATGAATGAATGAATGAATGAATGAATGAATGAATGAATGAATGAATGAATGAATGAACAGGCACTCATCACTTTGTCTTGTGAGCTGTAGGAGCGCCCAGTGTGTCACTGAAAGCAAGGCCGACTGCGTCACCTAATAATACCGAGCTCCGTGACGAGGGCCCGCGACAATCGCGCTAACAAACAGGAAGCTGGAAATTCTACATCGAGGAATCGGTCATAAAAATTGTCCAGGTTGAAAACGTCATCAGCACTTGATAGACCACAGTGGCTGGTGAGGATCAGTATGAATGGCGTCAGCACGGTGCAAGGAGCCACATCAACCCCCCGCAGAATGCACAATGCAGAATGCGGGGGCTGTTGTGGATCTATGCCAGTGGAGAAAGCTGGCTGTCCAAATAGTGATGAAGTATTGAAGTGCTGTCATGCGTGATACCGGGTGGAAAACCATCTTGTCAGACGCGCAGCTAATCTGGTGCAAGGTGCTTCCCAAGATAGCCCGGATGTAAAGGTCAAATGGTGTCTGTCGCCTGTCTTCCACAACTTCCAGTTTCAGACTCATCGAGTGCACTGGCAACAGAGATCGCTCTGCGCAGCAGAAGTTCAGGTCCACGCGTCCACACTCAGTAACCACACTTAGCTCCTGATTCCGCCCGAGACCGAGCTCCCTAACCCTCGAGTTATCATGCTCGATCCGTGTCTTCCCGCTGTGGAGTGTCGGTGCTTAATGGGTTAACTCATTCTAGCCCAGACACACCACAGCAAGATATGGATCGACCATGATAGTTCAAGGGTGATGCCAGAATAGCTTGGCGCCTATGGGCGCCAAGCTATTCTGGCATCACCCTTGAACTATCATGGGCGCCAAGCTATTCTGGCATCACCCTTGAACTATCATGGTCGATCTGTGTCCTGCACTGCAATGCAGTCTTCAGAGGACAACGGCAAAATTTTGGGATTTCTGTCTTGGCGTAAAATCAGTTAACGAACAAGTCTTCATGAACCTTCAGTCTCACAGTTCATCAGATCAGTACTCCTTGTTCGACTACTCCATTTGTTATTTAGATGAACGCAGTTCGCTGTGTGTGTGTGTGTGTGTGTGTGTGTGTGTGTGTGTGTGTGTGTGTGTGTGTGTGTGTGTGTGTGTGTGTGTATGTGTGTGTGTGTGTAGGCTAGAGTGGTGGGTGGGGTTGGGGGGGGGTAGGGGGGGTGGATTCAAGGGCCGTTTATCTCCATCACAGAACGTGCAGTTTCAAATCTACGGGAAAAACACCCAAACAAATCGAAACAAACATACCAACAACAACAACAGCAACAAAAACAACCCACACAACAGCAACAACAATCAAGCAAACAAAAATCATTCATCACACCTCCCACTCGGCGTTTGGACTGAATACTAGCGGATTTTCTAGTATCTTCTTTTTAACAACAAGCAGAATACGTCATGACTTCCCTCACGCAGAGCAGGAAAAATACGCCAAGCATGCTGCACGTTACAACTGCTTTCTTTACATACGTTTGACTGATAGCGAACCACGTCCACAATAAACACATTCATAACTTTATTCACGGGCAATATTTAAGAAGCTAAGCTTCGCTTTGTCCGCCGGGTAATCATGCACTAGTCTAGTTCCCGAAGATCGCATTTTGCGCTTTCTAGGCGTACATAAGAGATAATGCGCGCAGCTTTAGGCTAAACGGCCATCAGCCGTTCAGAGGAATGCGCAGTACAGTAACACGATCAGGTCCTAGCGATCTCCCTTCGGAGCAGTTCGTCAGTCAAAAGTTCTTCTTTCATACCAACAGGAGGTATAGATTTTACACAGCCTCTGCGGCTGCAAGATTTTCTGATATTCTCTGCCACTTGCAGTCAGAAATTATCCTGCAGCAGACCTGACCCTTTCGCCGTCAGTGGTCAAATGTTGATTGTGAAATCTTCCTTCATTTAGCTCCGACCAACAAAACATGGATACAAAGTGGTGTCACCATTAGGCATAGATCCTCATGAGCCCCCGCGACTGGCGGGGCTCATGAGGATCTATGTCTCTTGCAATGGATTGCGTTCACTTTCTCTCTCAGCAGTGAAAGGGTTATTATTCCCGGCAGCCATCAAACGTTAGAGAACCGCCGGATCGCGTCAGTCATTGAAAAGAGATTAATTTTGAAAGCGTCAGACAGGCCGCAGAAGAAGGGAGTGGCGATGTAGCACAGCGTCTGAACGCTGGTGAAAATGAAACGCTGAAGTGCAGTTTAGGAATACGCCATTCAGTAGGAGTATTTTTTTAAAATCGTAATTAAGTCAAAAGCAGCAGGCTGAGCGCCTTTATCGTAAAGGAACGACAGTAGGTTGCGCGTTATGGTAAGGACTTAAGAAAACGTTTCGCCGGATTGAATTCCCCCAATGACTGCGGTGTGGTGTGCGTTCTCCTAGCAATCATACTGCTAAACCCTTAACAACCCATCTGCAAGAGACATAGATCCTCATGAGCCCCCGCAGTCGCGGGGGCTCATGAGGATTTATGTCTCTTGTTAGTCCTATTGTCTTTATACCTATGTTTTGTCTCCTTTACCTCTGTGGTATTCACGCGAATGTCGATCAACGAGCAGTGGTTGCAGGAGTTCGTGATCACTGGCAGACAAGGAGCAGTGGTTGCAGGAGTTCGTGATAGTGACAGTCAAGCGGTTAATGCCAAATCAGCACCTCACACTGTGGGCGTCAACTCCTTGCGGGTACAGGGGCTCACGAGAACACTGACACGCCGCTTGCGGATTGGGCTGGATCGATGAGTCCAAAGAATGTTTGAAGTCCGTGCAATGTTTGACCTGTCTCTGATTGAAGGATAACATCCTATTTTGAGCACGCATTTTTTTTTTAAAGCACACTGTTCTCTTTCTTCTAATGGCGTCAAGACACAGCCGACTGGAGTGGCTTCGGAGCCCTGGCAACAGCAGGAAGCTGTACGGCTGCGCTCGTCATAAACTACACACATTTAGAAGATGTATCCGCCAGCATCTTCCAATAGACTGACGGATTTTTCTGTCAGCGGTTTTTCCCGATGCGTTTGATGAAAGCTTAGAAACATTTCAAGAAGATAATATGTCAGCGTCAAGCATGACAGCCATTTTACCCTCTTCCCTCCCACTGGACGAATATTTTGTTTTATAACGCTTTGTTCAAGCTACGCTCGTCCCATGAACATGGACACAACTTTGTCTTAGCAAGAGCCACGTTCGTCCCATGAACATGGACACACATTGGTCTCAGCACGAGCTACGCTCGTCCCATGAACATGCACACAAATTGGTCTCAGCAAGAGCTACGCTCGTCCCATGAACATGCACACAAATTGGTCTCAGCAAGAGCTACGCTCGTCCCATGAACATGCACACAAATTGGTCTCAGCAAGAGCTACGCTCGTCCCATGAACATGCACACAAATTGGTCTCAGCAAGAGCTACGCTCGTCCCATGAACATGCACACAAATTGGTCTCAGCAAGAGCTACGCTCGTCCCATGAACATGCACACAAATTGGTCTCAGCAAGAGCTACGCTCGTCCCATGAACATGCACACAAATTGGTCTCGGCAAGAACTACGCTCGTCCCATGAACATGTACACAAATTGGTCTCAGCAAGAGCTACGCTCGTCCCATGAACATGCACACAAATTGGTCTCAGCAAGAACTACGCTCGTCCCATGAACATGCACACAAATTGGTCTCAGCAAGAGCTACGCTCGTCCCATGAACATGCACACAAATTGGTCTCAGCAAGAGCTACGCTCGTCCCATGAACATGCACACAAA
>BTPG01000008.1:73905381-73985381 GCA_036245525.1 Semisulcospira habei
GAGAGAGAGAGAGAGAGAGAGAGAGAGAGAGCGAGAGAGAGAGAGAGAGAGAGAGAGAGAGAGAGAGAGAGAGAGAGAGAGAGAGAGAGAGAGAGAGAGAGAGAGAGAGAGAGAGAGACTGACTGACTGAAACTTTATTTATCAAGGATTGAGATATTAGGCGCACAGGCCTTTCTTCCAATCTGTCCTTGCTACATCTACTGACATATAATAACAGGCAAAGCTACATTACACTCACAACAACATCGAAAGTAATGCGAATTACAACACTACTACAAACAGCAACAATGATTTAACAAAACACACAGGTACCCAAACGAAGATTTTAGCACGTGTCATAATATCCGTTTGCGGGAGCCCTCCCCAAAACATCCCACCCGGAGAGAGAGAGAGAGAGAGAGAGAGAGAGAGAGAGAGAGAGAGAGAGAGAGAGAGAGAGAGAGAGAGAGAGAGAGAGAGAGAGAGAGAGAGAGAGAGGAGAGAGAGGAGAGGGAGGGAGGGAGGGAGGGAGGGAGGGAGGGAGGGAGGGAGGGAGGGAGGGAGGGAGGGAGAGGAGAGAGAGAGAGAGAGAGAGAGAGAGAGAGAGAGAGAGAGAGAGAGAGAGAGAGAGAGAGAGAGCTTAGCGTGGGAGTGTTGCGTGATGCATGGCTTTTAGCGACATTGAAAAAAAAACTTTCTAATAACGACGAGGCTCAGCAAGTTAAGCACTCTTCTGACGAAATTAAAATAGGCTCGTCAAAGCGCCCCAAAAGAAAATCCTTTGAGATTTACAGCCCATTAACAAAATCCCGCAATCTGCAAGAAACATAGATTCTCATGAGCCATTGCAGCTGCAGGAGCTCATGAGGTTCTATAGTTTTTGCTGTCAGAGCTCGGACTATTTATATCGCCAGAACGGTTCATCCACTTGTATGTACGCCTACAGCTGGTGACAATTTCTCTTATGGGAAATAGAATATCGTTTATAACTAGGGCGCAGCTTAATTCGACGCTTTCACAAACATCATCATCAAACAGCTTTAATCAGGTTAAGACGTCGTTCGAACGTCAACAGCGTCGCCCATTATTGAGGTCGAGCAGCTCGTGACATTTATCGGCCAGGAATTTATTTAACATCTTTTCACACATTGGTGATATTAGATTTATCGGCCACGTGGAGCTGCAATTCTCGTTAGCACTCACTCTTTTTTGCCTTGCCCGTATGTCTGTACACAGTTCGTGTTGCCGAACTTTGCTGTTCACGTGCGGATCTAAACCTTTTAGCCCCAAGGTCCCGTTTCTCAAAGTTTGGAGGTGTTGCCTAATGACTATGTACCAGTTGTACGAGATTGTAACGCACGCAGACTTGCCCACAGTCGTACGCACAGACTCTTACGCAACAGACGCATACACCGCCACTGACTCAGACGGGCGCATTCATGCGGTAAAACACAACACACGGGCTCCCTTTCTAAAGTAACCTTTATACAGTATAAATGAAAAGAACGACTTAAATGATTATCAACTATATACACTGTTCTATTATCACACCACACACGTATCACAATATCTTTGCCAGGTTAGGTCTTAGTCTCACATTGCCTCCAACCTGTTTGATGTTGTTGCCTGGTTACGTTGGTCCTTCTCACGTCTAGGCGTGAAAGTCCTTCGTCGTACGCTTGTTGCCGTCCTGTCTCTCTTTGGGCACGGACGTCCTCGTTCTCGTACGGTACTCAGTTCTCACTTGGACTTGGGTGTCTTGGTCCCCAGTCAGACTCACTCTCAGAAGAGCTGGAGGGATGACCTCACGTAGGTCCCACCTGCGACTCGACGTCTCGGCGTCCGTCTTTCCACTCTCGTTACAAGAACTCTGAATAGACAAAAGTCCCAACGTAACACTTGCTAAACACACAACATATTGGATCAATGAGAAACGTCACGTAACCTGGCTGATACAAATAACCCACACGTTCATTCACACACACACACGTGCTTCATAAACTATTTTCGTATCACCCCATCTGGCGAGTCTGAACTAAAGTCAGTGCACCAGTTTACTTACCTTGGCTGCGTTATCACGTCGGACGCCAAGCTGGACAAGGAGCTTGACAGCAGGCTGGCAAAAGCGAACAGCGCTTTCGGGCGACTTTTCAAGCGGGTGTGGCACAATCAACAGCTGAAAACAGGCACCAAGATCAGCGTGTACAGAGCTGTGGTCCTCACCACCCTGCTGTATGGTTCCGAGTCCTGGGCCCTCTACCGCAGCCAACTACGACTCCTCGAACGCTTCCACCAGCGCTGCCTGCGTACCATCCTGGGCATTCACTGGAGTGACTATGTCACCAACGTCGAGGTCCTTGAACAGGCTGAAACTGTGAGCATCGAGGCTTTGCTGCTGCGGACACAGCTCCGCTGGGCGGGGCATGTCTCCAGGATGGAGGATCATCGCCTACCAAAGATCACCCTGTTCGGCGAGCTTGCTACTGGACACCGTGACAGAGGGGCACCAAAGAAGAGATACAAAGACTGTCTCAAGAAGTCACTTAGTGCCTGCCAAATCGACCACCACCAGTGGTCTTCGCTTGCTGCGGACCGTGACACCTGGCGCTCCACCATTTACAAGGCAGCTGTCTCCTTTGAGGACTCTCACAGAGCTAGCCTTAAGGACAAGCGGCTCAGGAGAAAAAACAGAGATGCCGCAGCTCAGAACCCTGGCCATACCTTCCCCTGCAGCCACTGCGGTCGAACCTGCCTGTCTCAGATTGGCCTCCGCAGCCACGAACAAGCCTGCAGACGTCGTGGGCAACTCCTATAAAATCTTCGTTCGCGAAGTCAAGCCAAGAAGATCACCCCATCTCTGTCACTATCTTGAAACAGACTATAGCCTAACACTCTTGCTATACATTACTCTATACCCTGGAAAAGACTATGTTTAACCAACCACGTACTATCTTCCTAGCGGCTTAGACATACACACTTCATATTCCTTTAGTCATCTAACTCGGTAAACAACTGTATACAGAAACACCGGTTACTTCACCGAATTCTAAACATACTATAACTAAACCAAACCGGAACACCGCTATACAACCACATTAATCTTACCACGCATACTGTCTTTAACTAAACAACTATCAATACTACGTTTATAGAAACATACCTGAAATCTAGGCTTCAGAGTCTTGGAATGCGGGCTAGGTAACTCGAACACAACCGTTCCATACGACAAAACAGCCCGCACTCCCGATCTAGACCTCTGACAGTCACAGCTTCCGCCTAGAACTCACTAAACAGAACTCACTAAAAAATCCCGTGCTAACCATGTCTTACATATTCCACGTGGACAGCAGGCCCCACGGACTTTCGGCACAAACAAACCGTTAACAAAAACCGTACCGTACTAATCCTATTGTGCGAGCACTATGCACAAGCATAGAGCTGGATCATGATAATTCAAGGGTAGTGCCAGATGAGCTTGGCAATTATCATGATCCATCCATCTCCTGCTGCAGGGTCTCTTGGCTAAAAGAGTTATTCGACCTCTTAATCAAATGCCTGCAAACAATCCGAATCATCCAGTCTCTGTTGCCATTTACATTCAGTACTGAGATGAGTTTTGGGGTCTGTCGTACAACACCACTCTCGAATCCCTTTTGGGTATGTCGTACAACAATACTTTCGAATTCCTTTTGGGACTGTCGTACAACACCACTCTCGAATCCCTTTTGGGTATGTCATACAACACCACTCTCTAATCCCTTTTGGGTATGTCATACAACACCACTCTCGAATTCCTTTTGGGACTGTCGTACAACGCCACTATCGAATCCCTTTTGGGTATGTCATACAACACCACTCTCGAATTCCTTTTGGGTCTGTCGTACAACACCACTCTCGAATCCCATCAGCTGCTTTTCTATGCCTTACCTAAATCAGCCCCGACACACCACAGCAAGACATGGATCGAACATGATAGTTCAAGGGTGGTGCCAGAATAGCTTGGCGCCTATGGGCGCCAAACTATTCTGGCACCACCCTTAAACTATCATGCTCGATCTGTGTCTAGAATTGTAATGCAGTTCGTCAGAGGGCAACTTCAAAATTAGGGGATTTCGCTTCTGGGTTCGAATGTGTTAGTGTGTCATCATAATCTGATAAAAAGATACTTAAAAATTACAAGGTATAAGTGTTGTTTTTTTTTTCTTTTTTTCCCCGTATTGAAAATACGGTAGACTTTCAAATGGGGCTGGGTCGGAGCGCATTCCGGAGCATGCACATGACGTCTTTGGCTTGCGGCGCTGAACTTCTGGCAAATTTCTCTTTTCGAGATAATAAAGTACTCTAATAAAGTACTCTTTTCGAGATAATAAAGTACTCTTTTCGAGATAATAAAGTACTCTTATTCTTAAGTAACACGATAAAAAATGACGTCACGTCTAGCTACGCAAACCTTGCTAGAGAACGTCTTTTTGGTGCAAAGCGCCGTGTGTGTGTGTGTGTGTGTGTGTGTGTGTGTGTGTGTGTGTGTGTGTGTGTGTGTGTGTGTGTGTGTGTGTGTGTGTGTGTGTGTGTGTGTGTGTGTGTGTGTGTGCGTGTGTGTGATGGTGTGTGTGTGTGTGTGTGTGCGTGCGTGTGTGTGTGTGTGTGTGTGTGATGGTGTGTGTGTGTGTGTGTGTGTGTGTGTGTGTTTGTGTGACAGGTACTAGAGCCCGCGTTTGAGGACGGACAAGCTTGAAATGTAAGGATATTGTCCCTAAAAGAATTATCTTGAGACTTTGTTTTCGATTTTTTTTTTATTAAGATGCTCATTGGCGAGTAAATGGCCGTTTCACAAAAACCGGTTGATCCACACTGGAGTCCGTAATTCTTCTTATTGTTACTAGATATTTTGCATATAGCTAGATAAAAGAGATACATTGAATGAGTTCGTTAACCAGCATTGTACCTCTAGAACTTTTTGAGTGAAAATTAAATATTGTTTGAAAAAATTATATTTTCACGTTTTTGGGATTAATTTCACGAATTATATGGGTTGATCTTAAAACAATTGAATCTTTTTTACGGACCCCCCCCCCCCCCCAACACCCCTCTCCCAAACTTCCCATTAATAATCGCACGATTTTTTGTGTATGGTATTTACATAAGCCTACAGTTTGTTTCGGCTGTCGGGTACGATTGGGTCAAAGTGACCTGTACGCCTTAGGTGTGAAAATCAATGTTCTGCACCACGTTTTAGGAGTCATTTGTAAAACAGCTAACATAATTTTAAATTTTCTTTTACGAAAAAAGCTATCTTCTTAATAATACCCGCATTATTTTTCATAAACAGTGTTTGCATAAGCCTGCTGTTTGTCCCGGTCCTGGGGTAGGATTAGGTCAAATTGTGACCCGTAAGCTCTAGGCGTGAAAATCAGCAAGAAAATTGCAAAGTTGATTCTCTGATACGTCCAATATTAGTACTGCGATGAGTGACGTATAACATCGAGTCGTCACTACGAACACAGCGTCGTGGGACTAATGATGCCATGACGTGAAGCTTGAGGTGACGTCATTTCGCTGCTCGTGCTATTATTCTTCTTCAGAATAGCTATGCTACGCCAGACCACAGAGCTTACGCATGGCGGGAGTCGCCGTGTGTCCGTCTTTATTTCTGTGTGCCAGTGTGTGTGGATCAGAGGGTGGGTTAGAGTAGAAGGAGATGGATTCCTGTCGCTACACGAGCCCACAGAGCGTACTAATGGCGGGAAGCGCCGTGTGTCCGTCTTTATTTGTGTGCGCCGACGTGTGTGTTGATCAGAGGCTGACTTAGAGAGGAGGGAAATGGATCAGCATAATGTGTCTGAAAACAACTCTGAATGTCCTAAAAGATAAACGCATGTGTGCTTCAAATAATACGGTAGACTTTGGAATGAAACCCACACCATGTTTTTGCTTCAGATAATGATGCACTTGATTACACAAGATAATTGTTTGAAGGGTGTAACTGTCATGATTGCTACCACCATTACGAGACTTTGTCATATCAGATATAAAAAAAACACCTAATTAACTCATTCGAGAAGAACGGCATCCGGATACGCGGCTTATGCCGCGTATCCGGATGCCGTTCGTCTCGAATGTGTTAACAGTCGAATTTTCTTGTGAAAACATGAGAACAAAAAAAGACAGTTACAACACGATTTAGTTACAACAAATAAATTTAATTACAACAAATAAATTGTGTTGTAAATGTCTTTTCTAAGCTTTTTCTTCTTCTTCTTCTTCTTTGGGCTATGCTGTGCATTTTACACGCTTGGCAGTCACCGTTCTGGTCTGTATTTGGTGAAAACCTGTTTTGTTGACGTTGGTACTTGCATCGTCTATCAGGGTTGTCTCCTCCACCTGCAGGAGACGTAGAGTCCCATAGCAACTGATCGCTAAACATCCTGCCGAGGACATGGACTCTCGAGAATATATGCCTCGTATACATTTTAACCCTTTGGCTGTCGGTAGCGCTTTTTGTCGAGTTGACTTCTACATGAATCGTCGCGTACCCACATCCACAGGATTTAGGAATCTTCTCGACAAGAAGCGCTACCAAAGGTTCATCAGTTTCTAGTGTAGTGACACCGGTATAGCTGAAGGCATGTTTGTTAGTGTTAGTTTTGAGTACAATGTGGCTTGTCGGGCTGGGTCGCTGTTAGTGTTAGTTTTGAGAACAATGTGGCTTGTCGGGCTGGCTCGCTGTTAGTGTTAGTTTTGAGAACAATGTGGCTTGTCGGGCTGGCTCGCTGTTAGTGTTAGTTTTGAGAACAATGTGGCTTGTCGGGCTGGCTCGCTGTTAGTTAGTTTTGAGAACAATGTGGCTTGTCGGGCTGGCTCGCTGTTAGTGTTAGTTTTGAGAACAACGTGGCTTGTCGGGCTGGCTCGCTGTTAGTGTTAGTTTTGAGAACAATGTGGCTTGTCGGGCTGGCTCGCTGTTAGTGTTAGTTTTGAGAACAATGTGGCTTGTCGGGCTGGCTCGCTGTTGGTGTTAGTTTTGAGAACAATGTGGCTTGTCGCCTGGCTCGCTGTTAGGGTTAGTTTTTAGAACAATGTGGCTTGTCGCCTGGCTCGCTGTTAGGGTTAGTTTTTAGAACAATGTGGCTTGTCGGGCTGGCTCGCTGTTAGTGTTAGTTTTGAGAACAATATGGCTTGTCGGGCTGGCTCGCTGTTAGTGTTAGTTTTGAGAACAATGTGGCTTGTCGGGCTTGCTAACCTGTCAACCCTTCACCATGCCAACTGTTTCACCTTTAGTCCGCATAAAACGTCCACTCTGACGGGCTGCCGGGAATCAGAGTAACCCCTTTACTACGGGGGCCAGCTGTCTCACATTTATGTACTGATCTGTTACTTTATTTTTTTTTTCTGTGCCGTAATATTCAAAATGCACAGACCAGCACATATTTACAAAATCAACGGACAACAATGAACAATGAACAATGAACCTTTATTTTCCAACGGTAGATGTTATTGGTAACAGGACCAGTTTTCAAACTTGCCGCAGGACAACACGTTAAGGAGCTGGGTCGACTAGGTCACAACTCGCTGATCCCTGAGTGCCTGGAGATGGATCTGACAGGAGGTGGATCAAATCTAATAATTCAAGATTAACACTGACAGCTCTCGCAGATTACTCAGGCGCAAAGTTACTATCACTACAATGGAGCTATCTCGCCTTAGTCGCGGATCAGTTCCGCAAGGTGGAAAAGTGCGAGTTTGCAGTAAACAGAATAATCTTAACTACTTGTGCCCCAAAACCGAAATCCCCCAATTTTGCCGCTGTCCTCTGAAGACTGCACTCTAGTGCAGGACACAGATCGACCATGATAGTTCAAGGGTGATGCCAGAATAGCTTGGCGCCCATAGGCGCCAAGCTATTCTGGCATCACCCTTGAACTATCATGGTCGATCCTTATCTTGCTGTGATGTGTCTAGATTAGAATGGGTTAACACGCTGACAAGGCACTACTCCAAAACTACCACTGTCGATCCATTTCTCGCTATCTCCGCTAGAAGCAGGAGGGCAAAGGCCCAAGGGAGTTGCTAATTGGGAGTAACTACACCAGTAATAATAATAATAATATCGGTTATTATCGAGCTCAGAGCGCCGCGAACTGAACCCAACACGCACGCTCACGTGACACACGCGCATTCGCTCTGAAGACAAACACATGACATTGACGGGGTGCGAAGGGTCAGTTCAGCTACTGAGGTTTCGGAAATGTTGATCGCTTGTATTTGAAACTGATTAATAAAGTGGCCTGAGACCGGTGACAAATACCTCACTGCCGAAGCTGCCACCAAACTCGCTGTCTCTCTCATCCTATCTCGCATCGACTACTACAACTCTCTCCTTTCCGGCCTTCCTCACTCTACCACTCTCACTCTACAGCGCGTCCAGAACAATGCTGCCCGCCTCGTCGTCAGAAAGAAAAAATCCGACCACATCACTCCCCTGCTCAAGCTCCTTCACTGGCTCCCGATCCCCCAAAGCATCCAATACAAGATTCTGTCTCTCTGCTACAAATCCCTGAACAACTACGCTCCTACCTATCTCTCCAACTTACTTCACCCCTACACTCCTTCCCGCTCTCTCCGCTCCGCCTCCGACCCTCTCCGCCTCCTCATCCCCCGCACCAAACTCAGCACTTTCGGCCCCCGTTCCTTCTCCGTCTACGGTCCATCCTCCTGGAACACTCTCCCACTCTCTCTCCGTCAGAAACACTCTCTCTCCTCCTTCCAGTCCGCCCTCAAAACTCACCTCTTTCAACAGTTCTAGCACTATATCACCACACTCCCCACCCCAAGGTGACCGTCGTAATGTGTTTTTTTCTCACTATTTGTGGTACGTGAGTCATTGTCTAAAGCGTGCGCATGCGTGTGCGAGTTGTGAGTGCGCGCTTAGAGTTATAATTATTATAAGATAAGCGCATTATAAATACCGTAATTATTTTATTATTATTTTACCAGAGGAGAGGGGGAGGAAGAGCCGGAGTACCCGGAGAAAGAACCCCCGACGGTCCGCCCGAATTAACGGTGACACTTATTAGGGGTGAAAAGTCCGACGCCGGAACCCGGTCTCGAACCTCGCACCTTTAGCACTGGTGGCAGGCGCCACGGACCGCCCCAGTCCCGGGCTGCCAGAGCGGCGTTATGTAGAGTAAGGGGCGACAATCAAGTAGCTTTAGTTTGGTTACAGTCAACACAGGGGAGCTAATTGGCCTTATGAAGGGAAATTGGGCCGCACGATTGAAGAGCATCGCGAAATCCACGGCCCGCCACTCCTTCGTCAGAGGAATGATCACCCCTGTGTTTCTGCGCGCAGGAGTAGTTGGCCGTGGGTTTCAAGATACCGGAGTGGTCGCCCAAGTTTTCAAGATTTTTCGCTCAACAAGCCACGGGCACAATGGGAATTTACTTTCGTCTGAAATGTAACTCATTCAAGGTACCCGCATCAATAGCTGCAGAAGTGTCGTAAAGCAATGCCATACAACCCTTGCGCAGCTATTGATGCGATGTTCCTTGATTGCGTTAACAAAATGTATCTCCCTTGTAACTAGACCTAAGGACAGCACACATGTCATCGAAGGCTGAACGATGACAACACACAACAACTAAAATATGTGTATCTTTCACGACTATAGGGCACTACGCACACCACTGTACACCTCGCCTTGCCTATCACGAGAATATAGAGCACTACGCACACCACTGTACACCTCGCCTTGCCTATCACGAGACTATAGGGCACTACGCACACCACTGTACACCTCGCTTTGCCTATAACGAGACAATAGGGCACTACGCACACTACTGTACACCTCGCCTTGCCTATCACGAGAATATAGAGCACTACGCACACCACTGTACACCTCGCCTTGCCTATCACGAGAATATAGAGCACTACGCACACCACTGTACACCTCGCCTTGCCTATCACGAGACTATAGGGCACTACGCACACCACTGTACACCTCGCTTTGCCTATAACGAGACAATAGGGCACTACGCACACTACTGTACACCTCGCCTTGCCTATCACGAGACAATAGGGCACTACGCACACCACTGTACACCTCGCCTTGCCTATCACGAGACAATAGGGCACTACGCACACCACTGTACACCTCGCCTTGCCCATCACGAGACTATAGGGCACTACGCACACCACTGTACACCTCGCTTTGCCTATAACGAGACAATAGGGCACTACGCACACTACTGTACACCTCGCCTTGCCTATCACGAGACAATAGGGCACTACGCACACCACTGTACACCTCGCCTTGCCTATCACGAGACAATAGGGCACTACGCACACCACTGTACACCTCGCCTTGCCCATCACGAGAATATAGAGCACTACGCACACCACTGTACACCTCGCCTTGCCTATCACGAGACTATAGGGCACAACGCACACCACTGTACACCTCGCATTGCCTATCACGACAATATAGAGCACTACGCACACCACTGTACACCTCGCCTTGCCTATCACGAGACTATAGGGCACTACGCACACCACTGTACACCTCGCTTTGCCTATAACGAGACAATAGGCACTACGCACACTACTGTACACCTCGCCTTGCCTATCACGAGACAATAGGGCACTACGCACACGACTGTACACCTCGCCTTGCCTATCACGAGACAATAGGGCACTACGCACACCACTGTACACCTCGCCTTGCCTATCACGAGACAATAGGGCACTACGCACACCACTGTACACCTCGCCTTGCCTATCACGACACAATAGGGCACTACGCACACAACTGTACACCTCGCCTTGCCTATCACGAGACAATAGGGCACTACTCACACCACTGTACACCTCGCCTTGCTTATCACGGACGGATATTTGTGAGCTGAATAAGAGTTCATTAGCGTTCATTGCGGTATGACAATACTTGACCATTATAAAATCAGATATATTTCCTGATATAGCTGCTCTAACAGACGTGTGCCATGGGCCGGAGTCTTTTAGACTGGACTTGACGTCAGTCAAACAACGACTATTCGGATGGACTATCCCCAACCTGATTAACACGGATAAGCCGGCTAGATATGTGGGATGGGTGAGGAGGTCATTATACATTATCCGATTTGGTGAAGGTGCTATTTTCTCAATTTCCCCTTTGCCAGTATTAATTGCCATAACAACTCCGGCATGATATAAACGGAAATGGAATTCATGTTATTGGTGAGAGAACTGTAACAGTCTTTTATGAAATCCGCTCACTTAGCTTCCCTGAGATAAACATCTACGTTGGCTGCTTATGGTCTGTACATTTCTCTCGCTTTAACTCTTTCAGCGCCGTGGGAGCATTTCCCCAATCGTGGAAGTGTTACTTAAAGACTATGTACCACTTGCAGGAGGTGGATTGACCATGATAATTCAAGGGTAGTGTCAGATTAGCTTGGCGCCTTCAGGCGCCAAGCTAATCTGGCACTGCCCTTGAATTAACATGGTCAACCAATCTGCAGCTGTAGGGTGTTGGCGCTGAAAGGGTTAAGACGGATGTGTTGAGGCGAGAGAACTGAAACTGCAGTGTAAGCAGATTGCACGCCTTGTTCTTGCGTTGCCCCGTGATCGCATACAGTAGTAAGCTGGGCAGCTCCCTTGCCTGACCTAGTGACACTGTAACCACTCTCCATTCGTCAAGACGCTCCGCCCCACTTTATGACGGGTTACTACCGCCACCTGGCGGATGATTGGATCCTAATTAACCATTGATAACTATTAATTTTATGTCAGTCTCCACATTTAGCAAAGGGTCCTCGGGCCGACTTCGGCCGTTGTTGCCCACGCACAGCTGTGCGCCGGTAACCACGTCCGAAGTCGGCCCAAAGACCTTTCGTTGGACCGGGTATCGTTGTTAAAGGATTTGGCCAGAGATCTTTTTCTTACGAGGGTCCATCAGCCTGGAATGATCTTCCTAAATCATTGAGACACAGTGAGTCTAGTGCCAGTTTTAAACACAGCCTTAAAACCCATCTTATAAAATAATTTAATAATAATTACGGTATTTATAATGCGCTTATCTTATAATAATTATAACTCTAAGCGCGCACTCACAACTCGCACACGCATGCGCACGCTTTAGAAAATGACTCACGTAACACAAATAGTGAAAATACATTACGACGGTCAGCTTGGGGTGGGGATTGTGGTGATATAGTGCTAGAACTGTTGAAAGAGGTGAGTTTTGAGGGATGACTGGAAGAAGGAGAGCGAGTGTTTTTGACGGAGAGAGAGTGGGAGAGTGTTCCAGGTAGATGGACCGTATACTGAGAAGGAGTGGGGGCCGAAAGTGCTGAGTTTGGTGCGGGGGATGAGGAGGCGGAGAGGGTCGGAGGCGGAGCGGAGGGAGCGGGGAGAAGTGTAGGGGTGAAGTAAGTTGGAGAGATAGGCAAGAGCGTAGTTGTTCAGGGATTTGTAGCAGAGATACAGAATCTTGTATTGGATGCGTTGGGGGATGGGGAGCCAGTGAAGGAGATTGAGCAGGGGAGTGATGTGGTCGGATTTTTTCTTTCTGAATACGAGGTGGGCAGCATTGTTCTGGACGCGCTGGAGAGTGAGAGTGGTGGAGTGAGGAAGGCCGGAAAGGAGAGAGTTGCAGTAGTCGATGCGAGATAAGATGAGAGAGACAGCGAGTTTGGTGGCAGCTTCGGTAGTGAGGTATTTTCTGATCTGACTGATGCGGCGGAGGTGGAAATAACATGCATGGGCCGTGTCGGAGACGAAGCTGGTAATGGAAAGAGAGGAATCGAGGATAACGCCAAGGTTCTTGACCGAGTCAGAGAGGGAGATGGGGGTACCGGGTGCTGTCGAGTTGAAGGTGGAGAGAGGGAGGGAGCTGGGAAAGTTTCTGGCGAGTGCCTACCAGCATGGCTTCCGTTTTGTCGTCGTTCAGTTTGAGCTTGTTTGCTGTCATCCAGTTTTTCACGTCTTCATAGCAGTCATCCGTGCGAGTCAGTAGTGTGTGAGTATTGTCGAGTTTGTCTTTGTCTAGTAGTTGTGAGTCGTCAGCGTAGAGGTGGTGGTGTATGTGGTGAGACTGGATGATGTTGGACAGGGGGGAGGTGTAGAGTGTGAAAAGGACCGGGCCCAGGACGGACCCCTGTGGAACGCCGCAGGAGAGCCTGACTGGGTTGGAGGAGATGCCGTCGATGGTGACGGACTGCTGTCTGTCGGAGAGGTAGGAGAGAAACCAGGAGTGAGCAGAGTCAGTGATGCCAAAGGAGTGGTGAAGGCGGTGGAGGAGGATAGAGTGGTCTATGGTGTCGAAGGCGGCAGAGAGATCGAGTAGCGTAAGAAGGGAGATGTTACCAGAGTCAGTGGAGAGAAGCAGGTCGTTAAGGATATGTAGAAGGGCTGTTTCAGTGCTGTGATGTTTGCGATAGGCGGACTGGAAGGGACTGAGGAGGTTGTTGTCGGCGAGGTGGAGGTTGAGTTGGTTGAGGACAACCTTCTCAAGAAGCTTGGACAGGAAAGAGAGATTGGATACTGGGCGGTAGTTCTTGAGTTCGTTTGGGTCGAGGTTGTGTTTTTTGAGGAGAGGACGGACGATGGCGGACTTGAAGATATCGGGGACGGAGCCATTCTCTAGAGATGTGTTGGTGATGTCGGTAATGAAGGGCAAAAGTTTTGGGAGGCCGTCCCGGTAGAGGGAAGCTGGGAGGGGGTCTAGTTCGCAGGTTTTGAAAGGCATTGACTTTATGGTCTTGAGGACTTTATCCTGAGAGACGGGGCGGAAGGACGAGAGGGGAGTGCCGGAAAGGGGGGGGGGGGGGGTCAGGAAGGCAAGGCGGAGAAGGTAGAGTGTCGAGTGTGTTGCGCAGAGTTTGGATTTTGTCGGAGAAATAGGAGGAAAAAGCGGACGGAAGTTCTTCTTTGCTGTGTGTGTTGGGAAGAGGAGAGTCTTTAGAAGTGCCTAGGAGTGTGTTCATGGTAGCGTAGAGGGTTTTGGAAGAAGTGGATTCCAGGATTTTGTTTTGAAGGTGTTTGCGTTTGGAGGAGATCATTCTGCAGACTTTGGATCTGGTGGTTTGGAAGATCTCTCTGTGAACGATGAGGTCAGATGAGCGCCAGCGGCGTTCCGCTTGTCGACGCTCGCGCTTGGCCTCAGCTATGTCGTCAGTGAGCCAGGGGGAGGGGAGTCGGTTGGGTATGGAACAGGTGGTGACAGGGGCATGGGTGTCTAGAAGTTTTCGAAGGGAGGAATCGAAATGGGATGCAAGATCGGGAGAGGAGGCGGGGTCCAAGAGAAGGTCGACAGCTTCGTCGAAGAAGTTCTCTCGGTTGACACACTTTAGTTTGCGACGAGAGACAAAGAGCTTGGTTTTTTTTCGGGGGACATAGGTTGAGGGCGACGAGAATAGCGAGGTGGTCGGAGGGAAGCACAGAAAAGGTGTCAGAGTCGAGGGAGTGTTGATCGGAGGTGCGGGTGATGATCCAGTCGAGGGTGTGGCCGAGTCGGTGGGTGGGTTTAGTGATGTGTTGTGTAAGATTGTGGTTTGAAAGTGACGTGCAAAGGCGTTTTGTGTCAGGGTGGTCGGGTTTGTCGAAGTGGAAGTTAAAGTCGCCAAGAAGGATGTGTTTTCCGGGTCGTGTGCTGTAGTGGTCGAGGAGGAGTTCGAACTCGGTGAGGAACATGGAGTTTGTGAGTTTGTTTTGATAGCTTGGAGGGGGGGGGGGGGGCGATAGATACATGAAAAGATGAGGGACTGGCCAGGGAGTGTTGCTACAGCCTCGACAGATTCAAAGGAGGGATGAGCAAAAGGGAGAGACTGAGAGAAGGAGAGGTGAGCAGAAAGACAGTCCCTGTAGATGATGGCAATGCCACCCCCTCTGGAAGCACGCGGGAAGGAGGCCAGGCGGTAGCCACTCGGAATGACGCTGGCGATGATGGGTTCGTCGCTAGCTGAGCGGAGCCACGTTTCGGTGATCACAACATCTAGGTCATTGTCTAGGATGAAATCTTGAATCACGTCGGCTTTTCCCATCTTGATTATCAGTGTTCATGTAATTAGTCATTTTCTGTTCTTCTGTGTAATTGTACATGTGGCTTCTTGATTATCAGTGTTCATGTAATTAGTCATTTTCTGTTTTCGGTGTAATTGTACTTGTGGCTTTGTCACCTTTTATGTAATATTTTCCTTGTTCATATGTACGGCGCCTAGAGCATCTTACCATGTATAGGCGCCTTATAAATCTTCCTTATTATTATTGTTATTATTATTATTATTATTATTATACACTCAGCTGACTATCGATGCAAGTGCTATGATCTTAGCCGGATGAGTCTGGTCACTGCCGTGTGGGTTCATACTGCGTTCAAGTGCAAGTCCGCACGCGCGATAAAGATAAAGATATATATATATATATATATATATATATATATATATATATATATATATATATATATATATATATATATATATATATATATATATATATATATATATATATATATATATATATATATCTTTATCGCGCGTATATATATATATATATATATATACCTTTGTTTATGACCAGGCGCCATCGGCCCGTGTTTATGCCCGCCTACACCTCTCTCCAATCTTCTTTGGCTTCTTTCATCCTCTTCCTGATCTTCTTGTTGACAAGTCTGTACTTGTTTGCTGATGTGAGGTCTTGGCCTCTCTTTTTCTTCCAGGCTCTCCTCTCATCACAGAGATCGAGGATGTCATCGGTGACCCAGGGCTGTTTGCGCTTCCTCTGCTTCCCCAGCACTTCTTCTGCTGTAGAAAGTAACACCTCTTTTATATTTCCAGCAAGGGTGTCTACGTCGCAGTCCAAAGTAGCCAAGGCTGCAAATCTGCCTCCCACCTGGGCTTGGAAGAGCTCTTCTACTTCCGGGTCTTTTAGCTTCTGGAGGTCGAATCTGATGCGAGGGTTCTTGCTATCTCGTTTCAATGCCAGCTTCAACTTGAGGCTAGTAAGGACGAGGTTGTGGTCGCTGCCAATATCAGCGCCAGGAAAGGACCTCGTTTGTGCTTTGTTAACGCTGGATTTGAATCGTCGAGGCAGCAAGATGAAGTCAATCTGGTTATGGACCAGGCCTCCTGGCGATTGCCATGTCACTGTTCTTGACTTCTTGTGTGGATGGAGGGTATTAGCAATAGTGTCTATTCTACTCTACGGCTGTGAGACTTGGACACTGCTTGCAGACTCAGAAAAGAAAATCCAGGCCTTTGAGAACAAGTGCCTGAGGAAGTTGCTCCGCATCTCGTACCGCGAGCACAAGACCAACGAATATGTACGGAGCATCGTCACTTCCCTGGTGGGCCCACATGAACCCCTTCTGGCAACCGTGAAACGGCGCAAGCTTGCTTGGTTTGGCCACGTGACCCGACACAACACCTTGTCCAAGACTATCCTCCAAGGCACTCTCGAAGGAAGTCGTCGGCGAGGTCGTCAGAGAAAGAGTTGGGTCGCAAACATAAAAGAATGGACCGAACTCGAGATGTCAGACTTGCTTGCCACCGCCCAAAATAGAACTCAGTGGAGAGCACTGTCTGTTGCTGCTGCCTTTCAGTCCCCCCAACGCCCAGTTCGGGCAAGGGACTGATGATGATGATGATGATGATGACACCTCTCTCTACGGCGTGCTCACCAGTCACGTCTGTAGCTAGTCCAAAGACGAATGCAGACAGTTGCTTGTGATCAGCGGTGGGCCGCCTGGCTCGCAGTGATACTTGACCTACGTCAACTGCCTACGTGGTAGTTGTTTCTGTGAACGAACCAACGGTCACCGCGCGGGTCAATTAAGGGGAGGACCTTTCGCAAACCGGAAAGGTCGTAATTAATTTATACTTTCTGCATCATGGAGCCGAACTTATGGTCAGCCAAACGACAGAGAATTGCCCTAAGGACACCGAGTCTTGTCCAAGTCTGGAATGCCGGAAACGAAGTTTTTCACTGACGCCCACTCCTCTAGTCAACAGCAAACTCCGTGAGATCTACACGAAAAGAGAGTTCTTTGCTGGAGAAGCCGATGGGCTTTCCTCTACAATCTGGACCATAAAGCAGTAATAAAATGCATGCGAGTGGGTATGTGTGTAAATGTGTTTTAGCGATAATTCCAGACATCTTGACTATCCCCCTCTATAACCCATTCTAACCCAAGACCGAAATCCCCAAATGTTGCCGTTGTCCTCTGAAGACTGCATTGCAGTGCAGGACACAGATTGACCATGATAGTTCAAGGGTGATGCCAGAATAGCTTGTGCTGTAGTGTGTCTGGGCTAGAATGAGTTAATTAAGTGTGCAAGTTGCACTGATTCGCATGAGCCTCTGCAGCCGCAGGCCCTCACATGACAATCTATGCCTTTTGCTGGTATCAGGTTCGTCTCTAATTACTTTTGTCTCCGTTCCTCAAACGAAGAAAGTAGCTGGGGTTTATGCCTACGCAGATCATGGCCGCTGACCAAGCTGTCAAGTTGGCTTCTGGCGTCAATGATGAGCTGCCGGCGTGCTAATTGGATCATGGCTGCCGGGTGGGCGGGAAAAGGACCGGTGTTTTGTGCGACCCCGCGGTTGACCTTCATATTTCGTGTGCTGGTCTGTGATTTTGGAACCTTAGGCCAGAGGCCTTACGGTCCAAAATCACGGACCATCACACAGTTTAATGACACGCCTTGCGGGCAGCCAACACGCTGGATGACGGTATTCACAAAACGCTGGACACGGCCCGGCTCAAGCCAATCGGAAAATCGTTATGTCTGTTGGTAACGAGCGCGTGAACAATATGGAGAGAAAAAAATCCTGCCGCTTTTGGGTCGAAGTGCAAAATCTTCAATGTTATAATGCATGTTGACGGCCTAGCTTTACTGGTTGATTAATCTGCATTAAGTATAACTAAAAAATCATTTTCCTTTGGCACTTTGTGGGCACCGTTGTGTTCACTTAAGTTTAATTAACCGCTGAATATCATGCCCCAAAACGTGTATTCAGTTGGCCGAGGAATTGATGATAATGCACATGCTCACGCTGATCCTTGAAATCTTTAAGTCTAAATCCAATCCAGCAAGCTAAAGATTCTCGAGGCAACGGCAGCTTGGGTTAGTCCGGGAGCGCAGAAATTGACAGCCTGTCCTATACCAGGTCTAGCGGCGTGCTGTAGTGTAAGGTAGTTTCTCCAATTTGGGAAGCGCCAGTACAGTTGCCGAAAATTGACGGGTCAGACTGTAATCCTTTGACTGTTACTGACGATAAAACTTGGCGGAAAAGACGTGTAGTTACGTAGAACTGTAGGCAGCTGTGTAGTTATGTAGTGACGTAATTAGGTAAAGACGCAGTCACGCGACCTTTCTGTCGAGCGGTAGCAGTCAAAGACTGAGACAGCGCCAGCTAGATAGATTCGGCGCACGCCGAATCTGGCACTACCCTTGGAAACTAATGACTGATGTTGTGTTTCAGGGATGAATGAGCTGAAACAATTGACTTTCCGATACGCCTGATTGCTCGTGATGCAATGAACTATTCACATGACTTAATCAGGTATGGAATATTCGCCCTAGCCGCGCAGCCCACAGTCAGTGAGGCGGCTGTCGGGTGATTCCGGGGCGGTATTTAAGTCAACGGCTTGTCAGTGGGGCAGATGGTCCTGTTAATAAGACTGCCGCGTCACTCTCTCTCATCTTTGACACTTGTACCAATGTGGATTGTCTTTACAGTGGGTTTCTCAGACACACGCCCACCTCACACTGAAGTTCGCGACGTGTGAAGATCTCTAGGACTGTTAGCTAACTGGGAGTGGGAGTTTAAGGGCAGTGCCAGATTAGCATGGCGCCTTTCCTGCTCCAAGCTAATCTGACACGACCCTTGAAATACTTTGGCATAACCTGTGTAATAGTATAGCGTTGAATGTGCAAAGCGGTCATCTCCGGATAATAAGATAGTGTGTAGACGTGAAGGAATATTTCGTCTGAGACTGCACCATTGCAACAGTACATCAAACACACTAAGGATGCAAACCTGGGGGAAACTGAACGCAGATTTTCTGAGTCATATCCGTGTACAAAATGTACAGACGGACATTTTCCTTGCCGGACTTTCGTCCCAGCAGTCTGCACCATTGAATAAATATCTAACTGCAGACGTTCTTCTTCATATCAGGACAAATGACGTGGGCGTGCAATGATCTCCTTCATAGGTCACACTGTGTAGACCTACATTCTCCTTCAAGACCTCCATCCTGCAGACACTGGGTACAGCCAGGCGCCGGTCAGCATGTCTGCAAAGATTGCTCTCACATTCGGGCTGCTGGAGTGAGGACGGTGTTCTATTATTGAGGATCTGACACCAGGATAGCTCGTCCGCCAGCCCGCACCCCTTGCTAGACGCACAGACTCTCATAAACCCGTGCAGCCGCAAGAACTCATGACAACGTATATCGTGTTTGTAATAAATACGTCTGTAACAGGAGCCCTGCACGGGCGGCGCATCATTAGCTAGGCCTGGTAGTGAGCAGCTGGCTAATTTAAGTAACAGACCCAGAAATCGTGGGGTATTGAGCAATGCTATCTTACATTGATACTGGTTCTGGCGTGTGAGATATCGGGGATATGTTTGCCTACACGCACCTGGCCACGCGCTTATGTCAGGCTCACCTGCACAGCCGGATGGTGAACACCTCCGTAAAGGTGATATGTCACGTACTCAGGCCGAAGTCGGCATTAGGTGGGCCGTGGACCTTTTCAGAGGACTTTGGAATTATCCGCCAGGGAGTCTGTTTACGCTGTTTTATTTAAGCCTTTTTTTCTCTGACGATCCGCCGTTAGTTAGGCTGAAAACCTTCGGAAGCGAGTCACTTACTTCAACCTTAGAACAACCCCGCTGCAAGAGGTATAGATCCTCATGAGCCCCCGCAGTTGCGGGGGCTCATGAGGATCTATGCCTCTTGCTGACATCACTCTGAATCCCTGTACCTGAGACAGCGATGGGTTTTAGTTCTCGAATTCACGAAGATTGTACAAACAGGGTCTGCGTTAGCCGGCAGAGAGCCGGTTATTTGTATCGGAGGACGAACCAGTGTACGATCGCTGACAGGATAACGCATGGTTATACAAGTGTATGGACGCAACAGTTAAAATTCAGAATTTGCAAGACGAGAATGAACTTTCATACCGATCATAAACCGCGCACAAGTCTTTGATGACGTAGGATTCCACGAAAAATTACACAATTTGCGTGGGTTGTCGCAGTTTGTTTCAATTTCTCAGAATCAAACCACGCGTTTGTCCGGCGATTGAAGTGTAGTTTGTTTGATGCCTGGAAAAACAAACTGCCAAAATGATTGAATAATTTATTAAGACTAGTCTGCGCGTGCTGGATGGCCATTTAATCCACACTGAAAGAGAGACGCTTTACGAAACTGGACTCTACGGCAAAGGCGACAGACTTGGTTTACGCTAGATTTGATTTTGCGCGATCATTTCAGATTTGAGTAACCCATTAAGTGCCGGGGAACGGCCAACGCAACATAGCTACAAGAGACATCAATCCTCATGAGCCCCCGCTGTCGCACTAACTTACCACTGTCGCTGTCGCGGGGGGCTCATGACGATTCAAATCTCTTGTTTAGTCTTTTGTTCTTATGCTTATTTTCCGTCCCATTTACATTGTGTTCTTCAGGAGGATGTCGGCCACACTGCAGTCGTTTCCCACGCAAACTTCGTGATCACTGGCAGCGAGGGGAGGGGGGGGGGGGGAGTTCTGGGGGGGGGGGGGTCGGTGGGGGGGGGGGGGGTCGGGGGGGGGGGGGTTGTTGATATTTGATCTATCAAATGGAAACACCAACTAAAATAGAAAATGAAAGATCAAATCGCTATTGCTCTTTTCCATTTCTGTGAAATCTTGAGCATTTGATATATTCTAATTCGAAAAAAAAACCCTCTTTTTGTAACATTTGATTATTTCCCTTTTATTGTCTCTTTTCCCGTTGTTGGTTTCGTTCTTTTCATTATTTCTTCGGTTTTTTTATGTATTATTTTATTTTTCCTCTTCTTTCATTATCTGCCTTCTTTTGTGCCTGCTCCTCCTCCCCCTCCCCTTTTTTCCCAGATCAGCACAGCACATCGGGTACAAATTGTTCACTGGTTGATCCTACCCAATCGATGGCTGTTTGGTTTGCTCATCTGTCGGCTCAGGCGGACGGCAAATGACAGGGCGACAATTTAGCTTTATCATCCTTTGAGGACAAATCAATCTGCGACTGAGTGTTGTGAGAAGGTTAATCAGTCATTGACTCTTGAATCCCCTGGGACAGCCGCTTGATACGTATCTAACGTGATGGCTTTAGGGTTGTGTTGGGTGTAGTTGACAGCTTAGGGGTATTACAACTCATTGTACCCCAACACCGAAATCCTTAAATGTTGCCGTTGTCCTCTGAAGACTGCATTGCAGTGCAGGACACAGATCGACCATGATAGTTCAAGGATGATGCCAGAATAGCTTGGCGCCCATAGGCGCCAAGCTATTCTGGCATCAACCTTGAACTATCATGGTCGATCCTTATTCCTGTGGTGTGTCTGGGGTAAAAAAGTTTTAATGAGTTAGCCGATTGACGCTACATCTGTCCGGACAGCAAGCTGTACGTGAAGTGGGTTACTGTGGTGACTGTTTCTGAACTAACGCCAATGTGACAAAACAGCCGCATCGGGAACGAGGGGCCAGTTGCATGAGTGGGCCAAGTCCTGCGCTAGCACTAAGCTTAGTGGCCGGGGCAGGGCTAAATCTACTGGTACAGCTGGCGCCAGAGCCATTCTTTGTTAAAACCGGCAGCTCCTGCAAGTCTTCAGTAGATCCTGCGAATCGTATAGCATCAGGACCAGAGGCCAGTTGCTCGAGACAGCTTACCCTGCTATAGTGGAGCACCTTGCTTAGTGGCTAGCGCACGACTAAGCACTCAAGCATTTGGCCTCAAGAGGCCATACATCCTTATCAACACGTGCAGCTTTAGTGGGTCATGAAAATAGTTTGCCAGCACAACAGTGTGTACATACTCACGTACTTCCCTCTGTACGGGACATAGATTTACACGTGCCACGTCAGTCACAGGGGGTCATGATACTCTGTGCCGTTTGCTGATTATCACCGGCGCATGAGAATCTTTGCCTGTTGCAGATAAATTGCATGATAAAAGTAGTGTAGTGTTTTGTAGTGGTTTCTGTGTACACAAAGCGAGTGCCCGTGAGGTGTGAAGCGGAAGTGACGCTCTCTCCGGCCAAACGACTGTCTGGGTAAGTATGGCCCGAGGATCGCCAGACCACCCCGCTCAAGTCTAGCGGCGAACACCCCTGTGATCACTTCTACAGGCAAGAAGCATGGATCCATATGTCACCCGCAGTAATATCAGCAAAAAAGCATTGACACCGATGATCCCTCGCAATTGCGGGGGATCATCAGTGTTTATGTTTTTTGGCTGATATTATTGTTCTCAGCGAGAGACTTTCAGCCTAATGTCTAAGAGCTCTCCCTGGGTGTATATTACTGAGGACCATCCATGCCTTGACTACACTCGACCATTTAAATCCGTGGACTGACAAAGCTCGAGTTAGTTAATTTAGTAAAATTGGGGCCACTGAAAACAAATTGGTTTTCCGCAGGTTAAGGCCACGATCCACCGTCAGTTCGTGCCGTAAGACTGTGCACGATCTGATGGGTTTCCAGGGCAACCATCAGATTTCCGACGTCACGTTTGGGTCGTGCGGGCTGTGGAACGAAGTTTGGCAGGCGCTACTTTTTATTTCGCAGTGCCAGACAGCTGGCATCAGTTGACCAATCACATTGCGCGTTTCGCGCACACCCCTCTCTTATTTCCTTTGCAGGTCTAAAAAAAATGGCGGAGATTTCGCGTGAGCAAACATCGGCTCTGACTGAATTATACCATGATCGTAGTGTTTTGTGGACTGTTCGCTGAAACAGTACAAGGACCAACGAATGAGGAATCGTTCGCTGGAATCCACTCAGGCCCAGTTCCTGATAACGTACCAAGTTAAACTTGAAAGTCAGTTCTTTAAGTTTCATCTGTTGACCGCAAGCTGAGGTTTAGAGTCCGAAATAGCTCAGGCGGTTAAGCGTCGGAGCAGGAGAGCGACGGGAATCGCCGCGTCGTGGGTTCGAATCCCGCCGCGGCCCCGGTAGCTGGACTCGCAATCCAGGGGGGAAAGACGGACTTGTTCAATAGCATGTCCGTTGAAAGGTCCTGGTAAATAAAAGTGGCACAGTTGGAGTGCGCCTGAGTTGATCAGTGTTCAGGTTGTACTCCATAGATAATAGATTTCCCTGTTCCCCCATAACCCGCCCGTCAGGGCCGTTCATTATCATTTCGGTGCCGTGGACGTTAAACCCGTACTAACCAACCAAGCTGAGGTATCTGCGGGTCTGGCAATGCGGGAACGTGGAGCGCTCCATCCCGTCAGACATCCGATCAGGCGGCCGACCGTCCCGCACAGTCGCACGACACGAACGGACCGTGGATCGTGGCCTTAAAGAGAGAAATCAATCAACATAGTTACTGATGTGTTCGTGGGCATCCCGTAAAATGTACTGCAAATTTAAAAGCGCCTGATTAAATATGAAGACAATCTTAACTTGAACTTGAGCAGAGATAATTGTCCCTACTATTTTTTTTTCAACAGAAATGTTTATTATGAGCAATTGTTGGCACAATGTGTAGGGATCAGTAATAATTATGGAAATAGTTACGCGAGGTCCCTGTACTTGGGTAATGAGTACGCTGCTGGGAGGTGGGCGCTTTAGCTTCGTATCTTCTTATTAGCCAGAGAACATGGCCGCATTAAGGAACTCTGAGATAAGCATGAACGATTCTGCCAATGTTAGGTGAGTTAATTATGATTGGGTACGACGAATAGATAAGGAACTAGTTATACAGTAACTCTTCTCTTCTTTTCAAAATAAAATTGTCCAGACACAGGCGCGTGCATCAGTTCGCTATCAGTGGCACGTGCTTGTTCAGACTGAGAAGTTTACAGTCTTGCTCTAATAACAAAAAACAAAACAAAACAAAACAAAAAACTCGAAGATAGAAAACCAGAAATTGCATCCTAAAATATGGGGGACCAAGTGAAGCCCACTCGCAGTATCTTTGGTGAAGCTCATTTTGAACAGCAAGAGGCATAGATTCGCATAAGCCCCTGTAAATGGACCAGTACAGTACTGCGAATGCAGGGCCTCGTGAGATTTTATGCCTCTTGCAAAAGAAAAACTTGAAGGAGAAACTGGAGCGTGGACATTCCTTTGCTTTTCATGCTTCATGACAGGGTGCTTACAAATGTCCGCCTTTCCTTACTTGGCCGGCTAAAAACGGCTCATTTCGCGGACGGCCGATGTACCCGCCGGAGATACACAAACTGCCGTACCATTCAGCCTTTGTCCGCATTGTGCGCTCTCTGTGCGGGGGGGGGGGGGGGGGGGGGGGGGGTCAGACAGTTCAGCCGCTCCGCCTGCCACAGACACATGCTGTTTTGGGTTTTTTTTCATTTGATTTAAAACTTCGGGTCTGTGTTTGGTTACAGTCGATGAAAATATAGTTTGATCGTGATCGAACTCAAGGGTAGTACCTGATTAGCTTGGCGCCTTAGGCGCCAAGCTAATTAGGCACTACCCTTGAGCTGCTTGAGCTGCCAGTTTTAACGACTGGCACTGGTCGTGAAAAGGAAAAGTTACAGGCTAGAGATGGCAAATGGAGATAGAGGCCGATCAGCGCAGACTGCCTCAGATGTGGGGACTTTGGAACTGAGGGAGTTTGTATCAAGCTCGTAGTTGCTTTGCGGTAGGATTACAGAGGCAGACATGGTCAAAGAATGTGACGACTGTTACTGAGATATAGATCTGTTGCCAGATTGGCCTATCCCATAATAGTCTCTGTGATTTGAAACACCGGAACGCTTGATACGAAAACCGAAAGGAAAATGTACACGCATGCCTGCGATTCTCACTCGATGACATGCAGCTGCACTAATTAGCCAGGGTGTGTGTGAGTGCGTGCGTGCGTGTGTGTGTGTGTGTGTGTGTGTGTGTGTGTGTGTGTGTGTGTATGTGTATGTGTGTGCGTGCGTGCGTGCGTGCGTGTGTGTGTGCGTGCGTGCGTGCGTGTGTGTGTGTGTGTGTGTGTGTGTGTGTGTGTGTGTGTGTGTGCGTGCGTGCGCGCGCGCGCGTGAGTGCGTGCGTGCGTGCGTGTGCGTGCGTGAGTGTGTGTGTGTGTGTGTGTGTGTGTGTGTGTTCTGTTTATTATGTAATGGCTAGTGTTAAATACTGTCAGGAAAAGAGCCGAACAAAGCTTGGCCGGCTTGTGACGTCAGCCTTAAAGCCTGACGGACAAATCATTCCCTGGTGATACTGCAGAAATTACGCCAGTTGTCTTTAACACATTCAAGTAGTGCCGCATACCGTACGCGGCTGTTTGCCGCGAATCCGGGTGCGGCACACCTTGAATGAGTTAACCTGGCATGTTTTATAGTGAAGGCGTGAATGAGTTAACCTGGCATGTTTTATAGTGAAGGCGTGAATGAGTTAACCTGGCATGTTTTATAGTGAAGGTGTGAATGAGTTAACCTGGCATGTTTTATGAATGAATGAGTTAACCTGGCATGTTGTATAGTGAAGGTGTGAATGAGTTAACCTGGCATGTTTTATAGTGAAGGTGTGAATGAGTTAACCTGGCATGTTTTATGAATGAATGAGTTAACCTGGCATGTTGTATAGTGAAGGTGTGAATGAGTTAACCTGGCATGTTTTATAGTAAAGGTGTGAATGAGTTAACCTGGCATGTTTTATGAAGGCATGAATGAGTTAACCTGGCATGTTTTATAGTGAAGGTGTGAATGAGTTAACCTGGCATGTTTTATGAAGGCGTGAATGAGTTAACCTGGCATGTTTTATGAAGGCGTGAATAAAACATGCCAGGTTAACTCATTCACACCTTCACTATAAAACATGCCAGGTTAACTCATTCACACCTTCACTATACAACATGCCAGGTTAACTCATTCACACCTTCACTATACAACATGCCAGGTTAACTCATTCACACCTTCACTATACAACATGCCAGGTTAACTCATTCACGCCTTCATAAAACATGCCAGGTTAACTCTTAACCTGGCATGCTTTATAGTGAAGGTGTGAATGAGTTAACCTGGCATGTTGTATAGTGAAGGTGTGAATGAGTTAACCTGGCATGTTTTATAGTGAAGGTGTGAATGAGTTAACCTGGCATGTTTTATGAAGGCGTGAATGAGTTAACCTGGCATGTTTTATGAAGGCGTGAATGAGTTAACATCGCATGTTTTATGAAGGTGTGAATGAGTTAACCTGGCATGTTGTATAGTGAAGGTGTGAATGAGTTAACCTGGGATGTTTTATAGCGAAGGCGTGAATGAGTTAACCTGGCATGTTTTATAGTGAAGGTGTGAATGAGTTAACCTGGCATGTTTTATAGTGAAGGCGTGGCGGTAAAACTCATTACGCCCTAAAGATCAAATGATGAATCTTCTTAGATGTACTTTGAGGTCTTCATCAGTCACAGTCCGGGAAACAGATCTATTACGATTGTTCAAGAGTGGTGTCGGAATAGCTTGGCGCCAGCAGGCGCCAAGCTATTCCGACACCACTCTTGGTCTATCATGGTCGATACACAACCTGTCGTTTCATTTTAGGGTTTGTGGGTTCAATCGTTTCCCCTTTCCAGAAAAGTATAAATAAATAAATAAATAAATAAATAAATAAATAAATAAATAAATAAATAAATAAATAAATAAATAAATAAATAAATAAATAAATAATTTTTTTCTTTTAAGTTATAAGTTATACGTTATAAGATAGTTTATTGCGGTATGTTTCTATGTAAAGAAAAACAACAACAATAAAAACATGCTTCGATCGTAAATTTTTTTTTTAAATCTGAAACTATCAGTCACAGAACCACCTCCAGTCGGTCGCTTGTTGAAACTATCAGTCACAGAACCACCTGTAGTCGGTCGCTTGTTGAAACTACCAGTCATAGAACCACCTCCAGTCGGCCGCACGTTGAAACTATCAGTCACAGAACCACCTCCAGTCGGTCGCTTGTTGAAACTATCAGTCACAGAACCACCTCCAGTCGGTCGCTTGTTGAAACTATCAGTCACAGAACCACCTCCAGTCGGTCGCTTGTTGAAACTATCAGTCACAGAACCACCTGTAGTCGGTCGCTTGTTGAAACTATCAGTCACAGAACCACCTCCAGTCGGTCGCTTGTTGAAACTATCAGTCACAGAACCACCTGTAGTCGGTCGCTTGTTGAAACTATCAGTCACAGAACCACTTGAAGTCGGTCGCTTGTTGAAACTATCAGTCACAGAACCACCTGAAGTCGGTCGCTTGTTGAAACTATCAGTCACAGAACTACCTCCAGTCGGTCGCTTGTTGAAACTATCAGTCACAGAACCACCTCCAGTCGGTCGCTTGTTGAAACTATCAGTCACAGAACCACCTCCAGTCGGCCGCACGTTGAAACTATCAGTCACAGAACCACCTCCAGTCGGCCGCACGTTGAAACTATCAGTCACAGAACCACCTCCAGTCGGTCGCTTGCTGAAACTATCAGTCACAGAACCACCTGTATTCGGTCGCTTGTTGAAACTATCAGTCACAGAACCACCTGTAGTCGGTCGCTTGCTGAAACTATCAGTCACATAACCACCTCCAGTCGGCCGCACGTTGAAACTATCAGTCACAGAACCACCTCCAGTTGGCCGCACGTTGAAACTATCAGTCACAGAACCACCTCCAGTTGGCCACACGTTGAAACTATCAGTCACAGAACCACCTCCAGTTGGCCACACGTTGAAACTATCAGTCACAGAACCACCTCCAGTTGGCCGCATGTTCATAAAGCACACTGACTTTACTGAGGCCATCACGAGGCACTGATCTATATGATCCCCCGATATGTTGGGGGTTATGATGATCTATGTCTCCAGCACATGGCTGTTTTGTTGCTTGTGTTCCGGTAGTAAAGGCGTTAATCTCTTGTGGTTAATCACTGCTGTTTTACCCCCCAAAATCTCCTCTCTACTGTAAACGTTTCATCTCGCGCACATCAAATGTATTTCCTGACTGCAGCTAGCGCATTTTAAAACCTTCACGACTTCCACAAGTTGTTGATGCAAATGTCGTCCATCATGGCCTTAACCCGTTTATCTCTTTGGCCACGTTTCCAGATTTTACAGGTATCTCCTAATAACTCTGTGCCAGATGCAGGAGATGGATCGACCATGATAATTCAAGTGTAATGCCAGATTAGCTTTACGCTTGTTGGCGCCAAGCTAATCTGACATTACCCTTGAATTATTATGGTGGATTCATGGTGAAGTCATGGTGGATTCATGGTGGATTCATGGTGGATTCATCTCCTGCTCCTAAATTGTAGAGGTGTTACCTAACAACAAGTTAACAGTTATACAATTCAACGGTAGTGCCTGATGGCGCCAAGCTAATCTGGCACTGCACTTGAATCATCTAGCACTATCCTTAAATTACCCGTGAATTATCATGGTCGATCCATATCCTGCTGTAGTGCGTCAGTGCTAAGCTGGCTAATCCACGCGGCTTTGGAGGCCCGGCAGGGAGCTGAGCCGTGGACTGGACGCTGCCACAGCACTAGTCTATTGAATCGGAGAAAGTAATCAGTGGAGTAGACGTCTATTGAATCGGAGAAAGTAATCAGTGGAGTAGACGGCGTCTATTGAATCGGAGAAAGTAATCAGTGGAGTAGACGTCTACCCAGTGAACAAAGGTCATCGGGCCGATGCCGGCCGCAGTTCTGCGGCCGTCGTCGCCCCGAAGTCCTTTTGCTATTGGAGTCCACAGTAAGTATTCTTTCATGGGACAGATGTCGACCCCGTGGTGTTGTTGTGTTCACTGAATATCGGTTCCTCGCCTTGCTGTAGGAAGCTTGGTAACGTCGAGGTCACTGTTGTCAATGCCGATTTTTGTGAGGGAAAAAAAATGGTTCGTGACATTTTCCGTGAGCATCTTTTTGACCCTGACATGTTCGCGCACGGAAAAGCGGAAATGTCGGGAACGTGGATGAAGAAAGGGGGGAGGGAGGGGGGGGGGGCTGAGGGGTGAGGGGTGAGAGGGGATGGTGGATTAGGGAGGACGGGAGAACGACGGTAGTGGTAGCCGGCTGGTAGTAGACATTACTCAATAAAGCAGTGACTAAGAAAGAAAAAAAAAAAAAAAAAAAAAAAAAAGAAAATAAACTGCATTGTCAGATTGCAAGATTCAGGTGAGTTGCATTTGTACAATATAGACAAGACTCTTGCTAGTCCTTTCAGATCCGTAGGTGTCTTTTAGTGTGACACACTCGAGACCACGACTGTCAAAATACACTTTATTGTTGTTCCACTAAACTGCGTCATACTTCTGACGTCAATAAAACAAAATACTGAATAATTAGAATACGTCACTAACACGTCAGCATATTGGTGATTTATAATAATAATAATAATAATAATAAAAATAATAATAATAATAATAATAATAATAATAATAATGGTTATTATATAGGCGCGTTTTCCCAATTCGGCGAATCGGCTCAAAGCGCCGCGAACTGCATCCAACACGCACGCTCACGTGACACACGCATTCACTCTGAAGACAAACATAGTACTAGACAGACACAGGACATTCACGTGGTGCGAAGGGTCAGCTCAGCTACTGAGTTTTCGGAAATTTTCATCGCTTGTATTTGAAATTTATAAAGTGGCCTGAAACCGGTACCAAAGTGGAGGGGGTGGAAGAACCGGAGTACCCGGAGAAAGAACCCCCGACGGTCCGCCCGAATTAACGGTGACACTTACTAGAAGAGAAAAATCAGACGCCGAAACCCGGTATCGAACCTCGCACCTTTAGCATTGGTGGCAGGTGCCTTAACCACTGCGCCACGGACCGCCCCTTGGACGATTGATTTTTGTCTAGTCAAACGTGCGCAGCACCTTTTTTTTCTAAAGCGGTCTGTCTTTCGGCGTCCCTTGAGTATCGGCGCAAAACCTAACGTCTCTGGAGCCGAGTGAAAAAAACGCTTAAAATTGTCAACTTGCTCCATTACGAAAGCCAAAGTTTAAACAAAATCACAAAACACAAAATTGCCGACGTTTCCTTAATGTACAAAGCTCGACAGCAATTTTCAGTCAATTCAGAAATACAAATCTGTTGACGTGTCACTGACCTGCCTATTCTTGGCGAATATAAAAAGTCTTTTTTTTTTTTTAACTCATTCTACCTCAGACACACCCCAGCAAGATAAAGATCGACCATGATAGTTCAAGGGTGATGCCAGAATAGCTTGGCGCCCATAGGGCAACATTTGGGGATTTCGGTCTTGAGGTACAATGAGCTAACCATTGATGGACGGGTGTAAGTGCGACGGATCTCTGCAAACATGAGGCGTGGATTCTCATGAGCCACTGCCGGGGCTCATGAGAATCTATGCATCTTGCAGATGGTATGGCCCGTGTAGGAGGCTTTTCTCAGACGCGTAGACGAAAGTCATACGAGGACCCCAAGAACATCAAGCTGCGACCTGCTACCTCTCGGGTTATCGGCAAGTCATTAGTTTCCAGTAATGGAGTACCCGGATTGACTCGTCATTTAACCCGCTTACTGCCGAGAAAAACATGAACGTCACCCGACTGCAAGAGGCATAGATCCTCATGAGCCCCCGCAGTTGCGGGGGCTCATGAGGATCTATGTCTCTTGCTGACACCACTATACGCGCACGTCCCTCAGACGGCTGTAGATCTGAGACGTTGATTTACGATGATTGTGAAAGCATCGTCTGCTTCCCCTGGCACTGAGAGGTACAACCATCATAAAGTTAGGCTAGGGGAACACCGACATCAATGATTCTTGCATGTGGCATCCTGGTGAATCCGTGTGATTGTGGAGGTGCGTGCCCATTTATTTCTCGTGCGGTCGGCTAGCTGGCGCCAAGTTATCGGGACTTTGGGGAGTGTTGGAGACGCACATTACGAAATCAACAGGAGACACACACTTCTGCTTGTCTCTACTTTTCAACCTCATGGCTCCAAGCCGTAAGGTACAGAATCACAACGCAGCACACCCATACTCACGGGGACTCATGAACGTATGAGGATCTCTGTCCCAAGCAGATGGCGTGCTTCTGGACGAGGGTACTAGTCATTTGCTTTGGGCTTAGTCGTCAGCTGTGTCCTCGCCCGCTGCTACAGAAGCACAGATGTACACTTCAGTCGTTCAGACTTCAGATAAATATCCCAATCCACTCTTCTTACTGACACACGACAAACGATTTATAACGATGTTGATCATTGAAAGAAATTTCTCGGTGTTTAGGTTCTCATATTTCTCGTGAAAGGCCGTTCAGCGGCGCGTGAGGGGGGAGATAATCGACTGACGAGGTGTTTTCTTTTCCCGGGGAGAATTTGACCTGCAAGACCGTCATTATTCACAAAGTTGTGTCACCTGACACCCACGCGAAAGACAACTCTCTCTGCTCCCTTCTACGCGTATCCTGTGTGAATGCACGAATGGCGGTCCGTGGCGCAGTGGTTAAGGCGTCTGCCAACAATGCCAAAGGTGCAAGGTTCGAAAACGGGTTCCGGCGTCGGACTTTTCTCCTCTGGAAAGTGTCACTGTTAATTCGGGCGGACCGTCGCAGGGTTCTTTCTCCGGGTACTTCTGTTCTTCCACACCCCCCCCCCCCCACACACACACACACTTAGGTACCGGTTTCAGGCCACTTTACAAATTTCAAATACAAGCGATCAAAAATCTCTGTAACTTCAGTAGCTGAACTGGCCCTTCGTCTGTCTTGTACTGTGTTTGTCTGAAATGGCGTAAATCCGTGTCTGTTACGTGAGTGTGCGTGTTGGGTTTAAGTTCGCGGCGCTTTTGAGTCGATTTGCCCAAAAATTGAGAAAAAGCGCCTATGTAATAACGGTATATAAGATCTGGCAGTCAGGGGATTGGCCCACATCATGGACCCAATCACTTATAATAACTCTCCCCAAAAAAGGCAACTTACAACAATGCCAGAATTATCGCACGATCAGTCTTATATGCAACCCAAGCAAAGCCATGTTAAAGATCCTACTGAACAGGCTGAAGCCACAGGCAGAGGAAATCATAGCTGAGGAACAGGCAGGCTTCAGACCAGGGCGCAGCACAACTGAGCAGATCTTCAACCTGAGAGTTCTATGTGAGAGATACCTCCAGCACCAGCAGGACCTCTAGCATGTCTTTGTGGATTTTAAGAAAGCGTTTGACAGGGTGTGGCATGCAGCCCTTTGGTCCACCATGAAGCTATACAACATCAATGCCAACCTGATCAAAATCATAGCAAACCTTTACAACAAGGCCACTAGCGCAGTCTGCTTCAACGGCAAAATAGGAAACTGGTTTAGGACTACAGTTGGAGTCAGACAAGGCTGCTTGCTCTCACCTACTCTTTTCAACATCTTCCTGGAAAGAATCATGACGGACGCTCTGAAAGATCATGAAGGAACTGTCAGTATTGGAGGCAGAACAATCACAAACTTGCGCTTTGCGGACGACATTGATGGCATTGCAGGAACAGAGAAGGAGCTAACTCAGCTGGTGGAAAAGATGGATAGTACAGCCATTGCATATGGGATGGAAATCAGTGCAGAGAAGACCAAACTGATGACCAATAACGCCAGTGGCATTGGCACTGAAATCATGGTTGGAGGCCAAAAACTGGAAACAGTTAAGAAATTCAAATACTTAGAAGCCATTGTGACAGATGAGGAATCAAAACCAGAAATACTGTCCAGGATTGCGCAGACAACAACAGCACTGACAAGATTGAAGACCACATGGAAGGACAGAAACATCACATTCTGCTCCAAGATCAGACTGATACGCCCCTTAGTTATCTCAGTGTTCTTGTATGCCAGCGAGTCATGGACCCTCACAGCAGACCTTGAAAGGAGGATACAAGCCACTGAAATGAGATGTTTTCGAAGGCTGCTTGGCATCTCATACAGAGATCACATCACAAACGAGGAAGTGGGAAGCAGAATCAGGCAAGCCATCGGGCCCTATGAAGACTTATTAGCCATTGTGAGAAAACGCAAACTGAAGTGGTATGGGCATGTCACGCGTTCAGCAGGGCTTGCTAAAACAATCCTGCAAGGCACTGTGCAAGGAGGACGAAGGATGATGATGATGATGATGAAACGTTTTTATTCAGGATAAAAAGTTTTAGGCATAGCAATGCCTATCTTCCAAACTGTCCTGCTACTCTACACATATAAAAATACATCAGACGATACATCAAAAGATAAAACATATGTAAGTAAAAAGACCCCCCCCCCCCCCCACCACCGCCACCACTCAGAGGGAAAAAAATAGAAATACAATTTTTTTTTAAAAATATATAATTATATACACAGGTATGAACCTGATATTTTAATGCAGACAGTCGAGCTATTACATAATCTGCAGCAACAGTAGAAGAGTATTAGGTAATAGGAAACTTGTCACTAACTACACGAATAGTAGCATAAGGGAGCCGAACATACTATTACTTCTGAAGTAAATATTTATGGAGGCGATCTTTGAAGAAGCTAATCTTACAAATTGATTTCAGGTGTGGAGGTAACATATTCCACGCTTTAGTGCCTGAAAAAGACAGACTGGTTTTACAGATGTCTAAATCTAATTTTTGGAAGGTGGATCGAACTATTTTTCGTGTTTTTCCTACTGTTGTCGGAAAATAGAGTTTTTAGATAGGGTGGGGCTTTTCCGTGCATGATCTTGTGCAGTAGAACACAGCGATTAAATTCAAACTGTTTCTTCAATGTTAGTAACTTGAGAGATTTTAATTTTTCATCAGTCGAAGTAGGACCGGGAAGTATTAATTTAATGCCCCGACTATACAAGGAATTAACTTTATTCATGTGAACTTCGCTGCATCCATCCCAGACGGTAGAACTGTAGTCACAATGCGTTTTGATATGCGCATGGAAAAAGAGTTTACGGATATCAGTATTAACTATATGGCGTAGTTTTGATAACAGGAACAGAATTTTGGAGATTGTTTTGCATATTGAGTCAGTATGCGGCTCCCAGCTTAATTGGTTGTCCACTATAACGCCTAATAAGCGATGCCTAGTTACATGTTCAACAAGCTGTCTATCTAAGGAGAGTGTTAAAGGTGGTAGGCCATGCTGGTGTTTCTGACGCGTAGTAACTAACATGCTCTTTGTCTTTGGAATACCAATAATCATGTGATTATCACTGCACCAGCCTGCTACTTCATCAAGACTTTGTTGGAGTACCTTATTAACTTAATGGTTGCGATATCTTTATCAGATGTGTGTATGGTCGTGTCATCTGCGAACAGATCGCAGTTTCCGTCTAAATGAGATATGCACAGTGGCAGATCATTAATAAATAGATTAAATAATAAGGGCCCTAGAATAGACCCCTGTGGAACACCGCAAGTTACTAAACCATCAGAGGAATATTTGCCATTTAGCAGTACTTTCTGTGTTCTGTCCCTGAGATAGGAAGATATAAAGGAGACAGTATTTGAGTCAGTGTGATAGAATGGTAGTTTTTTTTTATTAGGATCGAGTGGTTAACAAGATCAAAAGCTTTTTTCAGGTCAAGAAAGATTGTACCTGATACTTTACTGTCATTTATGGCAGAGAGCCATTTATCAATTAAATGATTGAGGGCAGTTTGGCACGAATGTAGAGGTCGAAATCCTGATTGTGCTGCAGTTATCAGATGGTTTTGCTCCAGAAAGTTTAGAAGATGAGTATGGATATGTTTCTCGAGCGGTTTTGAAATACAGGATAATATGGAAATGGGCCTGTACTCGTTTAGGTTGCATAAATCTTTGCTTTTGGGAAGCGGGATTACCTTCGCTTTTTTCAGCTCGTCGGGAAAAACGTTATATCTGATCGATAAATTATAAATAAAGGTCAGGGATTCGACGACGTAGGGCAGAGATAGTTTTAAAATTTGACTATTAATACCATCTGGACCGCAAGACGATTTGTTCTTTAAACTGGAAATAGATTTGCCTACATCTAGGACAGTCATAAGCGGTACTAGAAATGGGCCGCAGGCTCTCTGTTGACTATGGTGACGTAGTTGATGAGAGCAAGTGTAGTTTACAGGGTTAGGTGTATTTGACTTCGCCAGAGTTTCAGCAACAGTTATGAAGTGAGCGTTGAACGCATCAGCAGTAAGATTTGGCGGAATATTAGGCGATCGTTTACTGTTACCTTTGGTGAAATTGTTTATTATTTGCCAGACTGCACGGATGTCTTTGCCGTCGGCAATAATTTGTTCTGCATTTTGCCTCTGTGCTTTACGAACTAGAGATTTGACATGGTTTCGCTGCTTCTTGTATTCAGTAAATTTCTTGTCTCGTTTTAATTCATCTCTTACTTCCATTGCTTATTTTATCTCACCAGAGAGCCATTTTGGCATAACAGGATATTTGACGCGTTGATGCGCTTAGGCGCGTGTCTATCCAGAACGGCGAGAAACAGCTCGTACCAGCGTGACAGGGCATCGTTAGGGTTTTTGCAGTTTTGTATATCATAAAATGGTACTAAAGATAGGTCATATAAAAAGCAGTTTGGTCGAATTTTTTAAAACATCTATACATTATGGTAGTGTGTCCTTTGATTGACTGTTTAGCTAACCTAACAGACAACGTAAAACAAACAGAAAAGTGATCACTAATGGAAATATTAGGTACGCTAACATATTTTACAACGCTGACATTTGTGCTATATACATGGTCAATCAGTGTTGAAGATGAGGAAGTCACTCTAGTAGGTGACTGGACAAGCTGTTTCAACCCTAAAAAATTCAACATGGATCTTCAGGAAGTGTGTCCTTGCTTTTGCAAGTCTATGTTGAAGTCTCCCAAAATATGTACATCACCTTTGGACTCCTGAACCACATCCATCATTAACACAAACTCGTCCTGCCAGGAGGCTGAGGCCGCTGGGTTTCTATATACAAAACCTATAAGAACAGGCGAGGACTTAAAACTTCTAACCACATGCACTCTATATTAGGGGATTCTAAATCACAACGCCTCTTTGCATAGTTGTTGATGGAATTGTGTACGTACACTGCTAGGCCAGTATGTCCGGGGGCAGATGCATCTCGCCTGAGAATGGAGTAATTGTAAAAGGAGAGGAAGCCAGAGGAAAAGGTGGGAGGACAATATCTCAGAGTGGAGAGGACTGACGCTGGGCGATTCGCTGAAAATGGCAGAGAACAGAGAGGAATGGAGGGAGCTGGTTGCCAAGTCATCAGTGGTGCCCCAACGGTCGGCAAGACTACGGGATATAGATAGATAATAACGGTATTATTATTATTATTATTATTATTATTATTATTATTATTATTATTATTATTATTATTATTATTATTATTATTATTATTATTATTAATGCAATAAGCACGCAAATATTTCGCTTTTGTCGGGTCCGCTGGCACAATTCTCACTCGCTCCGTACAAGCCACAGACCAACACCCAACTCCATGCGTTAAGTTGTGCATGCACTTTACGCATCAGGCACTGCGTTGTCGCTCTTTCAGATGGCATATTAAGTCATTGTGCCTTGAGAACGAAGTTATCCAAGTTTGGAGACATCCTCTGTGGTTCTACGTCACAGTTTTGGAGACAATTCAACTATGATAGTTCACCCTTGAACCATAATGGTCGTTCCCCACGGTAACTCGGTGAATCCTGTTGGTGACAGTTGCCACGAGAAGTGGGCTGCCTCGTTCCTCTTTCAGTTGTGTAAGTGGGCTGCCTCGTTCCTCTTTCAGTTGTGTAAGTGGGCTGCCTAGTTCCTCTTTCAGTTGTGTAAGTGGGCTGCCTAGTTCCTCTTTCAGTTGTGTAAGTGGGCTGCCTAGTTCCTCTTTCAGTTGTGTAAGTGGGCTGCCTCGTTCCTCTTTCAGTTGTGTAAGTGGGCTGCCTGGTTCCTCTTTCAGTTGTGTAAGTGGGCTGCCTAGTTCCTCTTTCAGTTGTGTAAGTGGGCTGCCTCGTTCCTCTTTCAGTTGTGTAAGTGGGCTGCCTCGTTCCTCTTTCAGTTGTGTAAGTGGGCTGCCTCGTTCCTCTTTCAGTTGTGTAAGTGGGCTGCCTAGTTCCTCTTTCAGTTGTGTAAGTGGCCGGGCTGCCTCGTTCCTCTTTCAGTTGTGTAAGTGGGCTGCCTCGTTCCTCTTTCAGTTGTGTAAGTGGGCTGCCTCGTTCCTCTTTCAGTTGTGTAAGTGGGCTGCCTCGTTCCTCTTTCAGTTGTGTAAGTGGGCTGCCTCGTTCCTCTTTCAGTTGTGTCTGCGATGGAGGGCGTAACCCTTTTAGCGTCGTGGGCGCATTTCCCGAATTTTCCAAGTGTTATGTATCACTTGTAGAAGTGGGATCGACCATGATAATTCAAAGGTAGTGCCAGATTAGCTTGGGACCTGAAGGCGCCAAGCTAATCTGGCACTACCTTGAATTATCATGGTCAATCAATCTCCTGCTGCAGGGTGGTGGCGCTGACAGGGTTAATGCCTTCTCTCGTTGGTGCTGAGGGTGTGAAATATTCACCCTATGGCTGTCAGTAGCGCTTTTTGTCGATGTGACTTCTTCAGCAATCACCTCGACAAAAATCGTTACCAACAGCCAAAGGGTTTAACATAATCTAACCGTTCGTGTTTTATTTCGCTTTGACTGAGTTGCTATTCACATGGCTCCGTTTTGAGTTTTCATCCTACATGGCAGTCAAGCGGACCATTTGTCAGGATACCAAAAGTAATGACCTTCCCCATCATACAAAGCGATTATGCTGGGAACAATTATTCCAACACTTTAAATGCATCCCATTGCCAGCTCGCGCGTGTGTTCAGTTAGTTCACTGAGTACGCACAGGAAAGACCAGTGGAACGAACACGCTTTGTGTGAAATGCAGCGAGGACGACGTTGTTTACAGAAATGAATATTAATGAAACCATATTTTTTAAATAGAAAATTCTCCCCAGGTTCATTGGGACGCGCCAGACACGACAACGAGAGGACGGAATGGACTCTCTTTCAGTTCTCTGACACACACACACACATTCACAAATGTTATTTGTATTGGTTTAATCCATTAAGCCCTGACGAACTACAGCAGGAGACGGAACGACCATGATAATTCAAGGCTAGTGCCAGATTAGCTTGGCGCCTGTCGGCGCCAAGCTAATCTGACACTACCCTTGAATTATCATGGTCGATCCATCTCCTGCAACAGGTGCATAGTCGCTAGATGACGCCTTGAAAATTTGGGAAATACGTGCGTCGTGCTGAGTGAGTTAAGAAACATAATTGCTGAAAATATTTATTTAATACTGAAATGTTACAACTGCAAACTGTTGATTTGTGATCTTAGGACAAACTGCCTGTCGTAACTTATATCAATATCACCCCCGTCCCCACCCCTCCACCCCCCCTCCCCTACCGCGTGCCCGCTCCGCGCTTGCAAAACAGACTGCTTGGCAAAGATACCAGAGAGGCAACATCAGACAGCGAGTGCTTATGTCATTTTGAGAGAAGCTCCTTGTGTTTCCTCGTGTCCCCAAAGAGGATAGACTCACAGTTGGACAGTTAATGCTTTAAGCCCTGAAAACAAGATCCGATAGTTTAACACTTATCATACTGAGGCTAAAAGCTTCAAATTTGTACACTGGCATAATTATGCAAGCTACATTATAGTACTTGCAGACAAGAATATAGACCAATGGCTTTAGTTCAAGGGTAGTGCCAGAATAGCTTGGCACCTAGAGGCGCCAAGCTATTCTGGCACTACCCTTGAACCATTTTAGTCAAACTTATTTCACACACTGGTGTATTTCGAATGATAAGGGATAAAGGCCGCGCCTCATGGCAACTCCAGCATTTTGGAAGTAAAACCTCACGGCTCAGGAAAAAAAAAAAAAAAAAAACACACCAGTGTTTCTCCATTACGGTTAACAAATTTAGCATGATCATTAATTTGTTTGCTCTTTAAACGTCGTTTTATCGTCTGCGACATGAATGTAGTGTTTAACCCCGTCACTGCGGGAACAAGGCGAACACCACCCCACTTGCACGATGTACAGATCATCATCAGTTTCCGCAGTCGCGAGCTCTCATGAGGATCTATTAAGTAATGCTTTATCAGGGTTATGCTACGTCAAGTTATGTTTCATCAGGTAATCTTTTATTAAGTAATGCTTCATGAAGATAGGCCTCATCAAGTAATGCTTCATCAGGTAATGCTTTATTAAGTAATGTTTTATCAAGGTATGCTTCCTCAAGTAATATTTCATCAGGTAATGTTTTATTAAGTAATGCTTCATCGTCAAGTAGTGTTTGATTAGGTAATGTTTTATTAAGTAATGCTTTATCAAGTTATGCTTCGTCATGTTATGTTTCATCAAGTAATGTTTTATTAAGTAATGCTTTATCAAGTTATGCTTCGTCATGTTATGTTTCATCAAGTAATGTTTTATTAAGTAATGCTTTATCAAGTTATGCTCAGTTAAGTAATGTTTCATCAGGTAATGTTTTATTAAGTAATGTTTTATCAAGGTATGCTTCGTCAAGTAATGTTTCATCAGGTAATGTTTTATTAAGTAATGCTTCATCAAGTTATGCCTCATCAAGTAATGTTTCATCAAGTAATGTTTTATTAAGTAATGCTTTATCAAGTTATGCTTTGTCAAGTAATACTTCATCAAGTTAAATTTCGTCAAGTTAAGCTTCATCAAGTTATGTGTCATTATGTAGCGTTTCATCAAGTTATGTTAGCTATGCTTCAAGTAATGTTTCATCATGGAGTGCTTCATCAAGTAATTTTTTATCAGTAACTGTTGCATCAAGTGATGCTTCATCAAGTAATACTTCATCATCAGTAACATTTCATCCAAATTCCGCTTCGTCAAGTAATGCTTCAGTAAGTAATACTTCATCATCAGTAACATTCATCCAAATTCCGCTTCGTCAAGTAACGCTTCATCAAGTAATACTTCATCATCAGTAACATTTTATCCAAAGTCCGCTTCGTCAAGTAATGCTTCAGCAAGTAATACTTCATCATCAGTAACATTTCATCAAATTCCGCTTCGTCAAGTAATGCTTCAGCAAGTAATACTTCATCTCCAACAATAATTATTTCCTCATGCAATGCTTTAACAATTAATGTTTGATGAAGTAAAGTTTCCCCCCCGTCCATACTCCTGTTGTCATTGATACCGGAAGGAACTATAGTCTCCATCAATATTGGCGGGAGAAACTAGTCTCCATCAATAATTGTGGGATGAAATATAGTCTCCATCGATATTTGTGGAAGGAACTATAGTCTCCATCAATAATTAATAATAATAATAATAATAATAAAGGAGATTTGTTAAAAGTAGCACTAAGCGCAGATACAATGAAAAGGCTAACACACACACACACACACACACACACACACACACACACACACACACACACACACACACACACACACACACACACACACACACACACACACACCATACGCACGCACACCACCACCCCTCCCCCCCCACCCACACACACCCGCACACACACACACACACACACACACACACACACACACACACACACACACACACACACACACACACATACGTGACCGTGGTAATGAATTGTGCATGGCTGTGCATGAATTGTGGGATGAACTATCTCCATCAGTATTTGTGGGAGGAACTATAGTCTCTATCAGTTTTTGTGGGATAAACTATAGTCTCCATCAGTATTTGTGGGATAAACTACAGTCTCCATCGATATTTGTGGGAGGAACTACAGTCTCCATCAATATTTGCAGAAAACTAATGAAAAAAAGTCTGTTTTCCGTGTCCTGCCACCCACGCCGCTAAAACTCAAACACTTTCAGTCCGACTCTGTTACCCTGCTCTTCCTCCGCCTTGTAGTCACGACACCAGAATAGCAGCGCTGAAAGGCGACCCCTCACAGTTCGCTGTGCCTATTACCAGCATCCAAGAGAGACTTGCTTTTAATCCAACTCAAATTTCTCCCTTTTTTCTGCATTCACACGGTGTCGCAAGACTCTAGTTTGTCGGACTAACCCCAGTGACTTTCCTCGGTTTGCAGTCCAGGATACACATGTAGCCGATATCAACAAGCATAAAGCATAGATCCTCGTGAGCCCCTGCACTGCAGTCTATACCTCATGCATGTGGCTGAGACTTTACGAATGACTACATAACCCTCTCTCTCCTAAGTCAAATTACCCACATTACAGTTTTTAAAGCGAAATTCACTGAACAAGTTGATGATAGGTTGATTATGACAGTGTGAGATTAGTGCCTGATCAGTGTGGCGCCATGAGAATTAAAGATTAGGACTGTTAGGTGGCAGCAGCTCGAGTGTAGTCACCTCCTGGAGAAGTACATGCTGCGAGAGAAAGCAAGTCGCCAGCTAATCAGACACACACCTCCAACTGCCAGGCCAGGAACTATCGCCGGCACAGTCGTAATACCGTCATTAAAACTGCGTACTGCTTGACCTGTTGAGTTGGCAGAGACTATCATCATCGATCTCTTCTCTTTGCCGCGTTTAGCGTTGAAACAGGAAGGGTTAAAGAAAAGTCCTCTTTTCATCAGCGTGTGTCTCCCCAGCGAGTTGCCACCAAACGGAAGGGCGGAGAAAGTCGGGACCAAAAAGCGTATTATTTACGCTCTTTTAACTCTCACTACTGACAGCGTAATGGAGCTTGTGTCAACCATCCCACCCACCCCCCACCCCCCCCCCCCAGCCCACCCCCACCTCCACCCCCCGCCTCTAGTCCCGACCCCTTAGTTGCTTTAACCTCCTACCTGTCACTGGACTGACGCAGAATGTGTTTTTGAACGCATTGTAACTTGAACGTCAATGATCCCCAATCTCAGTCACACAAATACAACGGGGTGTCAGCAAGAGGCATAGATCCTCATGAGCCCCCGCGATAGCGGGGGCTCATGAGGATCTATGCCTCTTGCAGTTGGGCGGCGTTCGTGAAGGGGTTAATTTTGTTTCAATCTGAAGACCCAGTGTCTTCCTTTGTCTGAGAATTGGGTGCAAATGCGTTTGATGTTTGCTCGCAGAATGTACGGAAGTACAAAAGAGCCTGGAAGATTTACTGCCTTGATCTGTAAAGCAAATCTTAGACAAATAAGATGAAAATTGCTGATATGCGGGCTGCTCTCTGATTCTGAACCTTACAACTTAAAGTCCAAAGGTCGGCCGAGATCACCGCCCAGTGTAGGTCATACATCGAACGTCCAACGATCTGCTCGGTCTGAGAAATGCATGTTAATTTTTCACTGCCGAGAAAAACTGAACTCGATCCAACTTCAAGAGACATGGATCCTCATGAAATCCCTTCAGTTGCGGGGATCTATGAGGATCTATGTCTCTTCCAGATGCCACTGTTTACATATTGTTCCTTGCCGGGACGGGCTGGGGCTCTGGATTGTAATGAACCCAGATTGACTGACACAATCTGCGACCAATGTCCTCGAAGGGGATAATGGCGACTGTTAAGAGAAACAGATTGTCATTAACCTCTATGACCTTGCTGGGGTCGATTGCCTGAGTGAGCTTAGTCCTGCACCAGCCACTAAGCAAGGTGCTCCGCTATTGCGAGGTTAGTGTTGTGACGCTATAGCGGATCACCTTGCTTAGTGGATGGCGCAGGACTAAACCCGGTCATACAACTGGTTCCAAGGCTTTATCAGTGGACATGTCATGTGAAGATCCTGACGACCCCACCTTGTGTGAGACTGGTACGTTTGTGGTTGTGTTGTTCTTTTGAGAGCATCTGTGTGTTGATCATAGGAAAGAAAAGGTTAAACGTTTAGGGCTTAACCCTTGTCATTCGGAATACACCAGTGCGTGAAATACGTTTGACTAAAAATAGTTCATGGGTAGTGCCAGAATAGCTTGGCGCCTCTAGGCGCCAAGCTATTGTGACACCACCCTTGAACTAAAGCCATTGGTCTATATCCTTATCTGTAAGTACTATAATGTAGCTTGCATATGGCAGTGTACACATTTTAGCCTCAGTATGATATGGGTTAACGTCTTCTTTCGAAGGTGATTTCAAAGACTGGGCACCGTAAAGACTGGGAACTGTACAAATTTTGACCCCAGCTTGGTCACGACCTTTCGGACGAGAGTCGAACGCTCTACCACCGAGCCACCGAGCTCCCCGATCAGAGGAAAGATCCGATATTCATTTGAGTTACTTTGGATACGAATTACGTACCTTTTAGTATGATTCGTTTTCTTTTGCATGGAGAATTGCGGTCGATGTTTGTTGTGTCGCGTATTTTCGCTACAATGTTGTAAAGTCTATATTAGACTGGAAGGTTCAGGATGGGTCGCGGCCGTTCTAGCGACTTCAAATATGACGTCATAGTTGTGTAGTACTCGTTGGCTACATTTAGCAACATTTATGGGATGCGTCTAGATATTAGTCGAATGTTTTAGGTGGATCACCCAGCTCCCGATCATAGGAAAGATCCGATATTCATTTGAGCTATTTTGGATAAGAATTACATAGCTTTTAGTATGATTCGTTTTCTTTTGCACGGAGAATTGCGATCGATGTTTGTTGTGTCGCGTATTTTCGCTACAATGTTGTAAAGTCTGCCCAACATTAGACTGAAAGGTTCGGGAAGGGTTGCGGCCGTTCTAGTGACTTTAAATATGACGTCAAAGTTGTGTAGTACTCGTTGGCTACATCTAGCAACATTTATGGGATGCGTCTAGATATTAGTCGAATGTTGTAGGCGGATCTAGAGTGTTCTTTGTTTATGAATATTAATGAGTTTTGGTTACGTTTTCTTTTCTGATTGGTTGAGTTGTGTAGTTTGCTGGATTGTTCTGGAAATCTGTAACAGTATGAAAAGGCGTGTTAACGAATTATGTGTGTGCATTGTATGAGAGCCGCAGTGTGTCAAAAGTGTTGATGCATTGTAAAGGATACAGTGTATCAGTGTTGGTGCATTGTATGGAAGATTGTATCAGGATTGTATCATACTACGACTACGACTACCACGTCACAGACGTCATCCGCTTTTTGCTTCCTTCACGTCAACCATGTTTGACTTGGCTTCCTCTTAACGAGAGAACAGATCTTCATACGATGAGCTCTTGCAGGCAACCATGTTTGACCTGGCTTCCTCTTAACAAGAGAACAGATTTTCATACGATGAGCTCTTGCAGGCAACCATGTTTGACCTGGCTTCCTCTTAACGAGAGAACAGATTTTCATACGATGAGCTCTTGCAGGCAACCATGTTTGACCTGGCTTCCTCTTGAGAACAGATTTTCATACGATGAGCTCTTGCAGGCAACCATGTTTGACCTGGCTTCCTCTTAACGAGAGAACAGATTTTCATACGATGAGCTCTTGCAGGCAACCATGTTTGACCTGGCTTCCTCTTGAGAACAGATTTTCATACGATGAGCTCTTGCAGGCAGCCATGTTTGACCTGGCTTCCTCTTAACGAGAGAACAGATTTTCATACGATGAGCTCTTGCAGGCAGCATGGGCTCATGAAAATCTGTTCCACTTGCAAGCGCGGGGTAGTTTTCTTTCGTCTTTTTGGCTTCTTGCAACAACGGAGTGTTTCATGTGACGCGGTGGCTCGCTGGCATGACGCCAAATCAAACTGACTTCTCTCAGCGCGCTAAGAGATGGCCCACTGAATCACGCCGAGACTAGTGACTAGCTGATCGCTCACTTCCGATAAAGGTCTCTCATTACTAATTTAGACTCCCAGTATAGGCAAGTACGGACATTTCCTGGGCTTTAAGCTCTCCTGTAACTAGCCATGCCGGAGAAAGAAGACTTAGCCAGCTCGAGATGCCTGACTGGGTCTTCTACAGGGTACACTACGCAGATTAATGCTCTCATGTAACTAGCCAGGCCGGAGAAAGAAAGAGATAGCCAGCACGAGGGGCCTGACTTGCTACTCTACAGGGTACACTACGCAGATTGTATTTTTAACCCCTTCGCTTTTAGTGATCGCGAATTTCGCGTCAGATATTATTGCAAGCTGACCGACATTTGCCTGAAGAACACACATGAAAATGGGACCAAAATTAGGCATCAGGAGAACAAGAGATATCAGGAGAACAAGAGATATCAGGAGAACAGGAGATATAAATCGTCATGAGCACTCGCGACTGCGCCAGTACAGTGCCAGTTTCAGTTTCATTTATTTCAATCTCGGACCCACTGGGGGCATGAGAGAAATGACAAAAACACAAACAAACTGTGCTCAAGGAATAAATATAACATTAACATTGAGACTAAAGTATGCGTTATATTATTATATATCAAAAACCGCGACTGCGGGGGGTTTCTGTCTCTTGCAGACGGGTAGCGTTCGCCTTTCCCCAGTAGTTAAGGGGTTAAAATAATTGTAATGTCAGCGCGGAAGATCGACAGCCGACACATAATACGCGGTTTCAGCAAGAGGGGTAGATCCTCATGACCGGGGACCAATATCGGCGCTTGCAGTTGGGCTCGGCAGTTTGTCTGAACAATGAAGGGGTTAATTAGATGACAGACTAGCTTAACCCCTTCAGTGCCGAGAAAATGCCAACACCACCCAGCTGCAAGAGTACAGATCCTCATCAGCCACCAGCAGCTGCGGGACTCACAATGATCTAGGCCTCTTTCTGACACCACTTTGAATCTATTTTCCTGGGTAAGCTGGGTGGGTCAGTTAGGTGGGTCCGCTGGGTGGGTCAGCTAGGTGGGTCAGTTGGGTGGGTCAGCTAAGTGGGTCAGTTGGGTGGGTTAGCTGGGTGGGTCAGCTAGGTGGGTCAGTTGGGTGGGTCAGCTAAGTGGGTCAGTTGGGTGGGTTAGCTGGGTGGGTCAGCTAGGTGGGTCAGTTGGGTGGGTCAGCTAAGTGGGTCAGTTGGGTGGGTTAGCTGGGTGGGTCAGCTAGGTGGGTCAGTTGGGTGGGTCAGCTGGGTGGGTCAGCTGGGTGGGTCAGCTAGGTGGGTCAGCTGGGTGGGTCAGCTGGGTGGGTCAGCTAGGTGGGTCAGCTGGGTGGGTCAGCTAAGTGGGTCAGTTGGGTGGGTTAGCTGGGTGGGTCAGCTAGGTGGGTCAGCTGGGTGGGTCAGCTGGGTGGGTCAGCAGGGTGGGTCAGCTAGGTGGGTCAGCTGGGTGGGGCTATTTGTTGTTAAAATGACCAAGATTGCAGAAACACGGTTTGAGTCAAGTTGGCTTTGAGCAGGTTAAGCTTGCGCATGTTTCATGGCCTGGCACGGTAAAGCAGAAGATTAGCTGGTCAGGTGTAGGCAAATCACACCCGATAATGGCTTTTGTTTGTCTAGCCTCACACACCTCGCTTGCCGTTAATCAGACAGTTCGCATTCCTCTTGCGTCTGCTGCACTGTTTCTTAATAATAATAATAATAATACCGTTATTATATAGGCGCTTTTTCTCAATTTTGGGGAAATCGACTCAAAGCGCCGCGCCTGAAACCCTCACACACTCACGAAACAGACACGGATTTACGCCATTTACGCCATCTTGCCATTATATATATATATATATATATATATATATATATATATATATATATATATATATATATATATATATTATATATATATATATATATATATATATATATATATATATATATATATATATATATATATATATATATATATATATAATACTGTAATAATACTGTTATTATATAGGCGCTTTTTCTCAATTTTGGGGAAATCGACTCAAAGCGCCGCGCCTGAAACCCTCACACACTCACGAAACAGACACGGATTTTACGCCATTTAAGACAAACACAGTACAAGACAAACGAAGGGCCAGTCAGCTACTGAAGTTACAGAGATTTTTGATCGCTTGTATTTGAAATTTGTAAAGTGGCCTGAGACCGGTACCAAAGTGTGGGGGGTGGGGGGTGGGGGGGGGGTGGAAGAACCGGAGTACCCGGAGAAAGAACCCCCGACGGTCCGCCCGAATTAACGGTGACACTTACCAAAGGAGAAAAGTCCAACGCCGGAACCCGGTATCGAACCGCGCACCTTTGGCATTGGTGGCAGGCGCCTTAACCACTGCGCCACGGACCGCATATATATATTTGTAAATAAATTTAATTTATTTTTTTATTTATTGGACCCAACAGACGTGTAAAGCATGTTCTTAATTAAACAAGCTTTTGATCGGCAAACCTAGATCGGAGAAGATCGGCGATCTTTTGATTTGTTTCTTAATTGAGGTTAAACGAACCTAGGCAAACTTCAGCAAACCAGGTTTGCCATGGTTCTTTTTCTCAACTGAAGTGCGTGATTCGGCGTACTTACTGACTGCGAAGGTGTTCAAAATGGCTGCCGCTATGCCGCTTCGCGATTTAGACGAGTTTTTTGGGGGAACTCCTTGCAGTAGCGATCCCACAAACAGCGTTCCGCCTCCCACAAATCAATAAAAAAAAAAATAGGTCTTGTTCTTCGCACGAGTGAAATATCGCCGTCTGCCATAGTTGTTTTGAATCGGTGACTATCTTCTTATCTCCAACGCAGAAGAGGGTAAATGTTTTGACCAATCAGAGAAAAGGTTCAGTGGCCTTAGTTTGCTCAACACGTTTAGCGAACCTTTTACGACAGCGAACTATGGTTTGCCGAGGTTCGTGAACTACTTCGAACTAGGTTCGCCGTATCTTTTGATCGTCCAATTAAGAACCAACCTGGTTCGTCCGAGATCGTGAACTCTAGTTCGTCAGAGTTCGCGAACCAAAGTTCGTTTAATTAAGAACATGCTTAAGGGGAGCTGAGTAGTTCAGGTGGTAGAGCTTTCAACTCACGAGGTTTCATGTTTCTTGTCAGTCCTGTGTTCGTTACTCTCTCTCTCTCTCCCCCCCCCCCTTTCCCCCCGCATTTACTATATTTTCTTCACTCTAATGTAGGTCAGTGTACATTGGTATCAGGCAGAAAGGAGTTAGCATTCAACTCTCACCCGAATGGCCGCGGGTTCGAACCCAGCCAGGGTCACGGTCACGGTAGCTCGTCCTTATCTCAATCTACCCCAAGACCGAAATCCCCAAACGTCGCCGTTGTCCTCTGAAGACTGCATTGCATCGACCGTGATAGTTCAAGGGTGATGCCAGAACAGCTTGGCGCCCATAGGCGCCAAGCTATTCTGACATCACCCTTGAACTATCACGGTCGATCCTTATCTTGCTGTGGTGGGTCTGGGGCGGAAGGAGTTAAAATCACATTCGTGGCCGTAAGCGTTAAACGCGTTGTTAGGTGGACTGAGACCTTTAACTGGCGGTCTGCAGGTGGTATCGGGTCGATGTGTGCGTGTGTGGGTGTGTGGGTGTAATAGCGAGAGGTCGGGCGCCTGCTCTACTACGCTACTGACTGAGAGTTGGGTGATGTTAGCGGGTGTTGTCTCATTCACTCTGTGCGTCACGTCTCAGAACAAGGGCGCAGTTGAATGAATGAGCTTAAGAGGCATACATTTTCATGCCCCCCCCCCCCCGCCCCTCACTCTCCCCCTCCCCCTTGTTCACTTTCGCCTCCTCCACCCCCTCTCCATTACATGCGCACGAGTTCATGACACTCTATTGGGCTGGGGAAGCTGACGTCATCACGCCAGTCGTGGCCGGCCATCTGGTGAGGATACGGGACTAAGCGCTCATAGGGAAATCGCTATTTTTGTAATGTCAGGAAAGTCCTGACGTACTATAAGCAATAACATCAAGTCTTGCCATCACTGTAAGAAACCACTCACCACAATCTGTTTTTGTTTGTTTCCAAAGAGGAAGAAGAGAAACGTGTTGAAACACTGCTATTTCGCTACTACCTGATGACTATGGTATCCTCATAAGATGGCGGCTGATGCGCCAACAGCCCTATACCGCCCCCATTGTGGTATCGATTGTGTTTAGTTACTTGATCTGTCTGCAATAGGTATAAACTCTCAGGAACACAAATCTTCTCCTGCTTCGACTTCGTGGATCTTTGCGTAGTCGTTGCCTCTTACGCTGGCAATGACCATTCATAGAAAATCATCCCCGTCTCTCTTCCTCGCTGTGGCGCAGTCAAGGATCGCTTTTTAATCTGTGCCTGTCTGCCAGGGCTTGTTTGTGTCACGTGTCAGTCAGATTATGCGCCCAGGCAGAAGATCGCATAATGCACTGTGACACAACTCAACAGCTCCCAGAGTTCGGGCGACCCGCTCGCCTCGTAGTGCTATTGGTTTCCCGTGGTCTCGTCAAACGAATCTCAACGGCGCGTAAACCACTAGCCGCGTAAACTTATTGGTGTGCCATGGTCCCGCAGCAACAACACGGGCTGGCTACTAGCACCGACATTAGTGACTGGAGTGGTGTCGCCGTGCACGGCCGCTTTATGCGTAATCGCCTGGCGCTATGGCGGGACGAACTCACTCAGAAGTCGGCGCACGGTGTGGTGATTTATGATGTGACCGATGCGTGTAGAAACACGGTAAGCAAAAGGTACCTGGGCCGAAGCCGATAGTGCGCGGGCAGACTGCGGACGGCTTCGGGCACGATTACCTTTTGCGTGGTGAGAATCGGGTCGTTACCATTCACTTGTGTCTGCGACTGATTTGGAGTAGATTGTCTTGATGCAACTTGATTGTCGAAGGCGAGATAATCCGCGTAGGAAGTCCGGTGATTAATGTGACCGCAACGTGCACAGTATATTAATTTATTTGTTACCTATCGCCAGTGCGGACTCAGTGTTGTGACACCGTTGTCAGTGTCATTTCAGCTTAGTACTGAGTTCACGGTGTCTGGGGAGTCGTTGCAATTGATACAACTCAATGTGAATTTATCTGGAATAGATTTTTTTTAAACGAACTCTATACCGGAGATGAACGAGTCTTTAGAAAAAGAAATCAGCCAGTGAATTGATGCAATACGTCCCCGTCAATTAATGTGATCTAGGACCGCCGCAGCCATACAGGGAACGAGTCCGTTGGGATTTTTTTTTTGTTTTGTTTTTGCAAGATATTGAAACGTTTCCGTTGATTTCAGAGCATTGTGATTTACTGTAACCTTTTTGTGAAGTCATCGTATTCAGGTGAGTGAGTGTCGTGATTTTAAGGGCTCAATAGAAAATAGAAGGTGTAAGACGGGAGGGGGGGGGTGGGGGTGGGGGGTGTAGCGGTGCTTCTTGTACTACCCTTGAGCTTTATTTCTCCGCTCGTATTTTTTTCTTTTTTCTTACGAAGTAACAAATTGCAAATCAGCTACCACAATTCTATTCATCGCCAAGGGAAGCAACGCGGGTTAACGCCTTAAACTTCTGGGGCAAGGCGAACGCTGCCCATCTGCAAGAGACATAAATCCTCATGAGCCCCAGCTATCGCGGGGGCTCATGAGGATTTATGTCTCTTCCCAGTCCTGTGTTCATTACTCTTTGTTTTCCCCATTTAATATAATTATGTTCTTCACTCTAATGTAGGTCAGTGCACATAGATGTCAGGCAGAAAGGAGTTAGCATTCACTTGTTCGCTGAATGCGCATTCAACGCACAATTTGTAAGGGGAAAAATTAAATCAGAGAAACGGCAGAAAAGAAAATACGCAGTGAGATTCCGCTGACTGGCGAAGTGTGTGTTACAGTTACAATTGTACCTGTTGCCCGGCTACATATTGCAATTTGAAACCCCAGAATGACTGAAAGAAACGATTTCGACTCATTTAATCGTGACGATTTGGCGATATGAAATTGCTTCGCGTTTTCAGACTTTTCAATTTCTTCTCAGGTCATCTTGTCAAAAAATTGCGTTTAAACTTCCCCCCAAACTGCGAATTTGATATGGGAGCTAGCGATCAAGACTTCATAACTTTGACACTTTAAAAACTTGTGTCAAGTTATACATATGCTGATCTGTGAGTTTCGACATCACGGCTGACATACAGGTTTCTAGTTTCAGACGAAACTGCGATGTTGATTACTGCACAGTGCTATAGTTCAACGCGGCGTGACCGCTAGTGCAGCAATACATTTGTGGCACTGAGGCAAGACGTGATACCCCGCAAGGCTTGATGCCCCTACACAGGCAATGCCGGTGTAACTCACTACAGTGAGCCCTACGCAAGATCAACCCGGGGTCGCTTTGGCCAACTGTCACTTTGGCGTGGCGAGTTTGCGTGCGGATTGTAACATGCGTGCCTAACCTTCGGGCTGACGTCGGCCGCGATGGGTCCGCGCACTACATTCGTGCGCAAGCCCACTGCTGCCGATGTCGGCCCGAAGAAATTTGCTTAATGGGAAATGATGTCATACAGTGTCCAGGTTGATCTGGCGTGAGGCTCATGTTTGAGGTTACACCGGAACTCGGTGAATACTTGATATGTCATTTTTTTTTTTTTTTAACGCCGCCGGGACAAAATATTTGATGTTAATGCGCTTCCAGAAATATCCCGGATGATAACGTGGCCGTAGTGTGTTTCTCACAACTAGGAGCCCGTGGCTGACATTTTGGAAATGGCGCTGGTGATGTATCATGAGGTGGAGACGGAGAAAGCCGGCTGTCATTATTTCTATTATTTGTCGTTATAGTGCACAGCAACGGGATCAAAACATTGAGTCGGCACCTGACTGTGGTTATCTTGTACGTTTCGGATTACAGATAAAACCAGAAAAAGAACTTTCTACTTCGAGAAATGAAACACAGACGTTGGTGTTTCTTATAACATGTGACAAGGCGTCTTTGTCAACGAATTTAGCAAACGACGAACAGCGACATCCCAGTTTTAGGCACATAGACTCAAGGTGACATATGACGACACATTTTACATTCTGTATATTTACTCTACAACATTGAGCTCAAGGTGACAGAGGTGTCCGTGGACAGGAGCATAGACAGAAGCACACAGATGAAATACAAACTTGCCGCCAACTGGCGACTTTGGTCTCTGGTGTGACGCTACACTCTCTCAATAACTGTCTAACGCATCATTCAGTGATCCGACCAGAACATGGAGTCGGCAATGACGTATGCAGCGGCAATGGACACAAAAAACGTCACCATTTTTCACGGGACGAGCGTGCCGCCCACAGCCGGCGACAACGACACGATGCTGTACCCGCTGGTCAAACAACCCGCCTACATGATCGTCGTCCTGTGCCTGGCGTACGGCAGCGTCTTTGTTCTGGCCGTCATCGGCAACTTCTGCGTGCTGGCCGTGGTGATCAGGGACAAGCGGTTCCACTCCGTCACCTACATCTTCATCGCCAACCTGGCGCTGGCCGACCTGCTGGTGGCCATCTTCTGCAACCCCATCACTCTCATGACAAACTTGTTCAATGGTGAGTGCACATGTCGCCTGTGTCTTTGTTTTGTCAGGAAGAGGGAGAGGTTTGTGGGATGAACATGACAGTGTTGTCTTTGGCACGCCAACCCACGCAGCCATGACGCAATACAGCAGGAGATGGATCGACCATGATAATTCAAGGGTAGTGCCAGATTAGCTTGGCGCCTGTCGATCCATCTCCTGCAACAAGACTGGTGCATAGTCGTTAGATGAAGCCTCCAAAATTTGGGAAATACGTGCGTCACAATAACTCAGCCTGTGAGAGCGGGTCGACCCAGGTCACAATAACTCAGCCTGTGAGAGCGGGTCGACCCAGGTCACAATAACTCAGCCTGTGAGAGCGGGTCGACCCAGGTCACAATAACTCAGCCTGTGAGAGCGGGTCGACCCAGGTCACAATAACTCAGCCTGTGAGAGCGGGTCGACCCAGGTCACAATAACTCAGCCTGTGAGAGCGGGTCGACCCAGGTCACAATAACTCAGCCTGATTCATCTGCAAGAGGTGTATATGCTCATCAGCAAGCCCCCCCCCCCCCCCCCCTCCCCCACCCCCCCCCCCCCCTGCGGCAGCATGACAATATACGCCTCTTGGATATACGGGCACATTTGTCCCAGTGACACGAAAAACTTTGCTCCTCATATCGCTAAAGTCCGAGAGGTTAGAGTCTCGTGTTAACTCGCGCTTTTACCAAAAAATTGACAAAATTCAGCGGAGTGTCTCCACTCTTAGTCTTCTTCCGGGTTCCGTGGTTTAACATACATTTAACCACTTTACGGCTAGAACGCAGCGGACAACACCCACTCGCAGGAGATTTGCGCCTGGTGTTGGCTCCACGCCAGTCCCTGCACCTCCAAACAGGCCGGGTTCAGCAGCGGCAGTGATACTGCCATGGTTTCAGGGACGTCCGTTCTGGAGGCTGGTAGACAAGGGGTTCACTGGAGTGTTTGAGATGTTTGTTGGGCGCAGACCAGCCCCGTCTACCCAGCACTGGACTTGACGTCAGCACTGGACAGTTTTCTTTTACACGTTAGCACCTTCTGTGAAAACCACGCAACTACAAGAGGCATAGATCCTCATGCGGGGACTCATGAGGATCTATACTTCTTGCTGACACCACTTTAAATCCATGTTTTTGGGACATCTAGTGATTTTTTTTTAATTTATTTATTTATTTATTTATTTTTTATTTTTATTTTATTTTATTTTATTTTATTTTTTTTTTATTTATTTATTTTTTTTTTTTTTTTGGGGGGGGGGGGGGTCTTAAATTAGCAAAGATTTCAGGAACACAGTCTGCTTCATCCGGCAATAAACGGATTAAAGGATTTGATTGGTCATTTGGTCTTTACGTCCTGCAAGCAGCGATGGTTGTGTGATGGTGTTAACCCCTTTCACCGCCAGTAGCCACAGATTGTGAGCGTCGAAACGCCGCATAAAAAGCGTGGAGACAAAATGGCGTCACGAGGAGACATCGCTCCTGACAGGTCCACACACTTGTAGAGGCCGATGAGGATCGGTGCCTTTCCAAGCTTCATCGTGCTCTCTGTAACTCCGCATTGAAAAGGTTAACGGGCCAACTGATGTTTTCAACAATGACATGCAAGCAGCGCAAGTTTTCTTTGTGTGGCGAAAGGCCAAATCATTACTGACATTTCCCAATAGCAAGCGTTTATTTATTTATTTATTTATTTTTTTAAATTGAGAGCTGCGCCGTTTTCAAGGATGATGATTATCATTTTATACCACCGCATGGTGTCTACAAGGGTGGATTAAAAATGTACCATTTACCTGCAACCTGCGATTTACATAGCAACAACCTCAGATGGACCGACGACCTAATTTTGCACCAACCCACGAACATGATCCTATGCTGAAGTGAAAGTGTGACGTAACAAGACTAGTGCATATTAAAATGACGTATGTATTGAGCAGGGAAGTGCGTCGTTTACTGTAATCCACTATACCGCTATATTGTCTAAGCGCGGTATAATGAAGGTCAAAACTTTAACTTTGGCAGTTTCGAGAGCTAGTATGTAAGCCGGAGCTGTTCCAAAATCTTTCAAACAGGCTGTTGTTACTCCGTTGCTAAATAAAACAGGCTTGGACAGAAATACTATGAAAACTTACAAGCCTGTAGCCAACCTACCATTCATTTGTAAGTTACTGGAGAAAGTTGTCTTACAACAACTCCTGGAACACTTAGAGATGAATGGTCTGTTGGACGTGTATCAGTCCGTCTATAGGAAAGGTCACAGCTTGGAGTCAGCGGTGCTGAGTGTTCTAAATGACTAAATGGCAGTCACCTTTTTGGTCTGGATTTCTAAATGACTTGCTTTGTAAAGCAGATAAGAGAATTGGCTCCCTTGTGGTCCTGTTGGATCTCAGCGATGCTTTCGATACGCTGGACCATTCCATTCTCCTGAAGAGGCTTGAAATCACTTTTGGCCTGCGTGAAACGGTTCTCTCTTGGTTTGAATCTTACGTTTCCGATCGGTACCAGTTTGTAGGTGTAAAAGACAGTGACTCTAGACCTTCCATTCTGGAGTTTGGAGTGCCTCAGGGCTCTGTCTTAGGCCCTGTATTGTTTACGTTTTATTCACAACCGCTGTCAGATGTTATTTCCAGCCATAGTGTTCTTATCATAAGTAGGCCGATGACACCGAAATCTCTCAGAGCAGTCCACCTGGGGAATTTCAGTCTGTTGAAACTAGCATCAAGTCTTGTGTTGACGATGTCACGCCATGGATGGACAGTAACAAATTTATGTTAAACCCAGAAAAAAACAGAGTTACTGCCCGTTGGCTCAGCATCCCGGCTTCAACAATTTCACACGGAGTCTTTACGCATAGATGACACTGATATTCCATTTCAGTCTTCGGTCAAATATCTTGGTGTCAAGCTCGATAAGACTTTGAGAATGCAGGATCACGACGGTGAAATCTGTCGTGGTGCTTCATACTCTCTGCGACGCATCGCCTCTGTCCGACACAGTCTTTCTGAATCTGCCACTGCAAAGTTAGTGAATGCTTTAGTCACGAGCCGTCTTGACTACTGCAATTCTCTGCTTTTTGGTCTTCCATCTGAGCAGAGTAGCCGCCTTCAGCGAGTTCAAAATAATGCCGCAAGGCTTGTGAAGCGTAAGCGAAAACGAGATCACGTAACCTCTATACTGAAAGACCTTCACTGGCTTCCAATCCAATCCCGCATAAAGTTTAAGATAGCGACCCTTGCATACCGCCACTTTGATGGCAGTCTTCCGTCATACCTTTCGTCGAGTCTAATTACTTACCAGCCCTCTCGCTCTCTGCGCTCATCGAGACTGAGAGAGACTTCTCAAAGTCCACATTTCTATCTCAAATCTGCCGGTGAACGCTCTTTCAGATGTACTGCTCCTTTAATCTGGAATTCCTTATCGACTGAGCTCAGAAATGCCTCCCCCCTTACGCAGTTCAAAGCAAAATTAAAAACTCACCTTTTCTCGCAGACTTTCGTGTAATCTCTACGGTATTTCTAAACATAACCCCTGCAAACTCGTGCGTGCGTGTGTGTGTGTGTGTGTGTGTGTGTGTGTGTGTGTGTGTGTGTGTGTGTGTGTGTGTGTGTGTGTGTGTGTGTGTGTGTGTGTGTGTGTGTGTAGACAAAAGAGCTCAAATGGCTGACTGTCTTTACCATCCTTATGGACAATGGGTGTGTGTAAAATTCTGGGTGACCAAGTCAGACACACATTTTTTCTGAGGGTTGTTTCTGCATTGTCATGCTTTAAGAAGTTATAAAAGATGAAAAAAATCAGTTTTTCCCACTTTGAGGTTATTACACACACTTTTGTGTTTAAAATACACTGTGGTAGTGTGTTTGAACTTGCCCAGCAGTGTGTGTGTGTTTGCATAAACCGGTAAAATGGGCGAGTATGTGTGACATCACCCTTCTCAATTACCTGCGTCGGTGAGCCGAAGTGAAACGGAGAGATACGAAAGGTAGTGGGGCAGGGGGGGGGGGGGGGGGGGTTGTATTGTATTTGTGTGAGGGAGGAAATTGTTTGCTGCAAAATGAAGTTTGTTATTTGAGGGTGTGGTTGTTTTGTAAAAAAAAAAAATGTTATAAATGCTTCCAGGGTGATGTTGTCGGAGGTCATGTCTAGTGTTAAATTTGAGACTTAGCATATGTATTCTCGTGCGCCGGTTGCTATGAAGTGAAGTGATTGTATGAGTGCGCATTGTAAGAGAGGACGTATAGACTTTGGGTGAGGCTGCTGTTGTCTTTTGTCCTGCCCGACCTTTTGGTTGAACCTGTTGCTTTATTTTGTAGGTTTGTCGATGTTATCAATGCCGCATCTCCTTTTGGATTGTATGCACAAATTGATTGAATGGAAATGACGTCACAGAGTCAGCGTCGTTACATGCGTCGTCTGCTACAGTCAGTCGTTTAGTGCAGTTAAAAGAGTGCAGGCTTGGATGGGCCTTTTTCGGATGTAATAGTAAAGTATTATTTGTGTGAATGCTGTCCGTTTGAAGGAAGGTTGATTGATTGTACATTGCTTAACGTCCCGACAGCAACAAGACTTTCTCAGGACGTGCCTGCACTGCTAGTGACAAAAACTAAACAGAACTGACATTGAATGTATGTCGCCAGCCGGTCCAATACGTTAAATAAAACCTACGACATGGGGCCTAAATAAATCTAAGACCATTTAGCAACACACATCCAATGTCAAGAGCTACAGACAGCGCAGACAGTAGGGAGAGTTTAAAAAGGAAAATGCAGGTGAATGGACCAAGGGTAGACAGAAACACATGCCCCCGGAATATAGAGAAAAACCCACCCTGTGGGGCTGACCAGGGTGACCCTGGGAACTAAAATTATCCAACCCCACCCAAGTCCCCAGGGCAGACCCGGTTGGGGGTGTTTGAAGGAAGGACTGGAAAGTCGAGTGTTGAGGGCAGACCGGTTGGGGGTGTTTGAGGGAAGGACTGGAAAGTCGAGTGTTGAGCGAAGAGAGAAGGCGAGGATGGGAAACATATCCAGCACTATACGTTGGAATAGATGCATAACAGTTACGACACGCTTGTAAATTAAAACACTTTTAACCCCACCCGGGTCTGCCCTGGGGGACTTGGGTGGGGTTAACTACTTTTTATTTCCCAGGGGCACCCTGGTCAGCCCCACAGGGTGGGTTTTTCTCTCTATTCTGGGGCATGTGTCTCTGTCGGCCCTGTATTTGCCTTTTTAAAACTCTCCCTACTGTCTGCACTGCCTGTAGCTCTTGATATTGGATGTGTGTTGCTAAATGGTCTTAGCTTTATTTAGGCCCCATGTGTTAGGTTTATTTAATGTATTTGACCGGCTGGCGACATACATTCAATGTTCTGTTTACATAGTTGTTGTTGTTTTTTTTCACAAGCAGTGCAGGCACGTCCTGAGAAAGCCTTGTTGCTGTCGGGACGTTAAGCAATGTACAATAAAACACTTTTAACATTAAGAAAAGTTGAGTTAAAAGAGGTTTTAAAACAGTTTTGATAAAAACTTTTGCCCGACACGCTTCTAAAAACAACATTTTCTTAGTTTTAAACCTTGTACCGCGCCATAAACGCCGCGATTGCTTTTCAGTCTTAGCTGTCCTATAGTGTGGAATGTGGGACTTTGCCAACTGGATCCATCTGGTGCACTCCAAATGAGTATTTGTGAGTGGTTCGACGTGCAACTCAGTGCGCGCCTCTGAAATGACCTACTGATTCCACTGATAATGAAAATCTTTCATTCATAAGAGCGCATTGAGCAGCTCTATAAACCAAAAGTGATGACCCCCCTTCCCCCCCCCCACCTTTCCCCCCCCCCAACCCCCAATCCCCTCACAACCCCACCCAAACAATCATAATAATAAAATCAACCAAAGTTATCTTTAGTGAGGTATTTTCACTGTAATGCCAGTTTTGTGTGACACTGAGAGGCACCCACTTTTTGGTTCGAAACCCATTTTTTCTCCATCCAGTGGCTCTGTTTCTAGAAAATGTCTATTTTATTTTAAGGTGTAGAGCTTAGTTATAAGGTGAGTTCTAAACATTCGCATCAACTCCAGAGCCCTAGAATAAATAGAAATATGGGAACCCATTTTCACATAAAATGGTAGGTAACCCACTCTGAGGGTTTTGTGTTCATGTGTGTGTGTGTGTGTGTGTGTGTGTGTGTGTGTGTGTGTGTGTGTGTGTGTGTGTGTGTGTGTGTGTGTGGTTTTCGCCTGCGCTTTGAGTTATAATTATTATAAATATGAGAAACGCGTCATATAAATACCATGTATTATTTATTATAATTTTATGACGAGAGTTGTTTATCTTCATTAACCCCATCCGTGTCAACAGACGCAGAACGCCTTTCTACAATTATTGTTAACTCACTGTGCCCGAGGTACGAAGTACCCCCATTTTGTAATTATCATCCGAGGACTGCATTATAATTCAGGAGATAGATCGACCATAATAGTTCACGGGTGATGGAAGATTAGCTTGGCGCCTATCCAGAGGATGGAAATGATTGTCTTATTCTATACCTGCGTATTTCTCTGTGGGCTGGCGATTGGGTGCCTGATAGGCGGGGGCAGGGGATCTAACTGTTGTCTGTCCAGCGCTGTGATTCCCCTTGGTTTGAGTACTGACAATTCTGCCAGCGCTAGCCTCACCTATCTGGTTTGTGAGTAGCAAGCTATTCTGCCACCACCTTTGAACTATCATGGTCGAGCCATATCTTGTTGTGGTGTGTCGCGGGCAGAATGAGTTAATTTATCGCAAAAAAAAAACCACACATAAATACAAGATGGTTTAAGCAAGAGACATCGACCCTCATGAGTCGCCGCAAATGCTGGGGACGGCTGCCAATCTATACCTCTCCCAGTGGGGTGGGGTGGAATGTTCTCGGCAGTCGAAGCGTTAACTGCAATCAATAATTCTGTACACTCCGTCGTCTAATAAATAGACACTAAATATAAGTTACAATAATTATCAAAGCGTGCCCAAACCCTACTTTATATACTGAGAATGCTGTGCTAATGCCATGGAATTCCAGGCTGGTAAGCTGCATTGTGTCATCAGGACATCAACTGCCCTTTTTGTGACTGCATGGCTCACTAGTTCTAGAAAGGAGAGGGTAGTGGGAGAGAAGGAATGACAGACCTATCATTTTGAGCCTTCCACTGAACACCTATTACATAAAGCAGTAGGCACTACCCCAGGCGCCCCGCCATTCACTGGAGAATATCCAGACCTCTCCCCAAGGGGGTGGGGGGGGGGGGGGGAATGCTAGAAAATATTCCCAAACAGATTTTGGACCTGCTGAGTAGATTTAAGTTTTTGCCCCCTACGATGGTTTCGCCCCAAGGGGCTCTTCAAGTAAGCATACGGCGTAACCTGAAATTGCAAACACAACGCATGTACTAGAAGCCGTCTCCAGAATTTACTGGTAGCACCACTAGTACAGCGCGGATTGCATCTCTAAAGCTTTATGAGATGTTGCAGTGGAAGAAGACAGACTAATTTTGAAAAGGCAACACCTAGGCAATTTTGTGGTACAATTATTCTTTACTTTTAACAAGCTTTGGGCGACGCCTTTGTTAAAAGTAAACAATATATATACTTACCTGCAGTAGCAGTCGAGGGTGTAACCCCTTCACTATCAAGTAAACGTCAACACGATCCAGCTGTAAGAAACATAGATCCTCATCAGCCCCCGCGACATCAGCCCCCGAGGATCTATCCTCTTGCCAAGACCAATTTGAGTGCCACTTTCTTGAACGGTTCAGTTGGCCATTGGAGGCAGTTGAATACGCGAGCTTAGTCCTGCACCAGTCACTAAGCAAGGTGCCCCGCTATAGCAGGGTTAGTGTCGTGGCGCTATAGTGGAGCACCGTGCTTAGTGGCTGGCGCAGGACTAAGCTCGCTCATGCGACTGAGCCTTGGTCTTTGAATAACACAGTTTTCAGAAACAAACATGTACGTTAATAGGAATTAATACAGTTTTCACAAACAAACATGTACGTTAATAGGAATTAATACAGTTTTCACAAACAAACATGTACGTTAATAGGAATTAATACAGTTTTCACAAACAAACATTACGTTAATAGCAATTAATAGGGTTTAACCCATTCAGCCCGACAGCCGTATCTTCCAAATTTTGGAGGATTTATCTAACGACTATGCACCAGTTGCAGGAGATTTTTTGACCATGATAATTCAAGGGTAGTGCCAAATTAGCTTGGCGCCGATAGGCGCCAAGCTAATCTGGTACTACCCTTGAATTATCATGGTCGACCCATGTCCTGCTGTAGGGCGTCAGGGCTAAATGGGTTAACGGCAGACTAGATCTCAATAGATCAATGGAAGCAGCCGCTGGTGTGTCCCAGTGACACCCAGATAGGACAATGCATGTACTTTCAGGTTGCGTGTTTTCAAGTCTCCCCACCCGGTTCTGCCCTGGGGGACTTGGGTGGGGTTAACTACTTTCAGGTTGCGTGTTTTCAAGTCTTAGCTCCGTGCCTGAAAGTGATCCGCCTGACGTCAAAGACGCCCCGTTACCCCACGCCGTTGTGGCGGTTTGGTTTTTAATCAGTTCACGTAATTACCGTCTGCTATTGATAGGGGCCAGCGGTCTGCCAGCAAATTAACCCTTTGCGCGTGAAGCCAACCGGAAACGTTTTAACACATTCTCAACCAGGACCTGGAACGTCATTTGTCATGACGTAAGTTTTAGTTTTTACGTAATTTTATATTTTACGTGATATGAGTTTCACTTTCGCTTCATAGGCTTGAGAAAATGGTGACAAAACTAGAACTTCACGGTACAATTTCAGTCTTGCTGTAATTTGTGTGAAAGCACGTTGACTTCACCTAGCTACATGATATACTAAGTACACGGGTCACCTGCATGCTCTTGTCAAAGCGCGTCGATGTGTGTGTGCGTGATAGTGCGCGCGAGCTCCAAACATCTCCAAGAGGCATTGATCCTCATGCGCCTGGAGGGCGCATGAAGATCTATTCCTCCTGGAGATGCGCGCGTGTTTGTTTGTGCGTTTGTGAGAGAGAGAGAGAGAGAGAGAGAGAGAGAGAGAGAGAGAGAGAGAGAGAGAGAGAGAGAGAGAGAGAGAGAGAGAGAGAGAGAGAGAGAGAGAGATGATAATGAAACGTTTTTATTCAGGATAAAAAGTTTTAGGCATAGCAATGCCTATCTTCCAAACTGTCCTGCTACTCTACACATATAAAAATACATCAGACGATACATCAAAAAATAAAAGATATGTAAGTAAAAAGCCCCCCCCCCCACCATCCCCACCCCCACCACCACTCAGAGAAAAAAAATTAAAATATATATGTATATATATGTATAAAATATGTATGTATATACACATATATATATACATACACATAAATTATATATATATATATATATATAAATATATATATATATATATACATATATATATATATATACATATATATATATATATATATATATATATATATACATACATATCTTGGCTTGACTTCGCGAACGAAGATTTTATAGGAGTTGCCCACGACGTCTGCAGGCTTGTTCATGGCTGCGGAGGCCAATCCGAGACAGGCAGGTTCGACCGCAGTGGCTGCAGGGGAAGGTATGGCCAGGGTTCTGAGCTGCGGCATCTCTGTTTTTTCTCCTGAGCCGCTTGTCCTTAAGGCTAGCTCTGTGAGAGTCCTCAAATGAGACAGCTGCCTTGTAAATGGTGGAGCGCCAGGTGTCACGGTCCGCAGCAAGCGAAGACCACTGGTGGTGGTCGATTTGGCAGGCACTAAGTGACTTCTTGAGACAGTCTTTGTATCTCTTCTTTGGTGCCCCTCTGTCACGGTGTCCAGTAGCAAGCTCGCCGAACAGGGTGATCTTTGGTAGGCGATGATCGTGCATCCTGGAGACATGCCCCGCCCAGCGGAGCTGTGTCCGCAGCAGCAAAGCCTCGATGCTCACAGTTTCAGCCTGTTCAAGGACCTCAAGGACATGTACAAGGACATACATATACATACACGCATACACACACATATATACATATACACATATACACATACACACATACATACACACATATATACACACATATATATACATATACATATATATATATATATATATATATATATATATATATATATATATATATATATATATATATATATATATATATATATATATATATATACATACATACACCTACTACATAAAGTAATAGGGACTACCCCCATATATATATATACATATACATATACACACATATAAAGCACACAGAAACTTCACAGGCTGTTTTCTCAAAGTGGCCGCCAGAGGCTTTCATCATCATCATCATCAGTCCCTTGCCCGAACTGGGCGTTGGGGGACTGAAAGGCAGCAACAACAGACAGTGCTCTCCACTGAGTTCTATTTTGGGCGGTGGCAAGCAAGTCTGGCATCTCGAGTTCGGTCCATTCTTTTATGTTTGCGACCCAACTCTTTCTCTGACGACCTCGCCGACGACTTCCTTCGAGAGTGCCTTGGAGGATAGTCTTGGACAAGGTGTTGTGTCGGGTCACGTGGCCAAACCAAGCAAGCTTGCGCCGTTTCACGGTTGCCAGAAGGGGTTCATGTGGGCCCACCAGGGAAGTGACGATGCTCCGAACATATTCGTTGGTCTTGTGCTCGCGGTACGAGATGCGGAGCAACTTCCTCAGGCACTTGTTCTCAAAGGCCTGGATTTTCTTTTCTGAGTCTGCAAGCAGTGTCCAAGTCTCACAGCCGTAGAGCAGAATAGACACTACGAGGGACTTGTAAAGCCTGTACTTGATGGTGAAGCTGATGGAGTTACTTCGCCATATCCTGTCCAGCCTGGCCATTGCGGATGTTGCTGTACCTATCCTGATACGGATCTCTGCTATGCAACTACCGTCTTTGGACAGGGTGGCTCCCAAGTACTTGAAGCTATTGACCTCTTCTAGCTTCTGGCCGTTCATGTGAATGTTGCTGCTGCTGTCGCTTGTGGTGTTGATCATCACTTTGCTTTTATCCGTACTGATCTCCATGCCATAAGACCCTGCGCTACTTGAAAGTTTGTCTGTCAGGTTTTGGAGCTCACTATTGCTGCCTGCCATGAGGTCAATGTCGTCTGCGAATCGAAGATTGCACAGGGATCTGCCACCAATAGAGATTGAAGTATGGTGGTCGTGGAGGGTTTCCTGCATGATCTTCTCCAGAAATATGTTGAAAAGGACAGGAGAGAGCAGAGGCTTTAACAACTCTAAATACTAACAACTTCTACAATTTTTGCGCTACATCATACAGTCATATATCACAGTAATCAGCAAACACTGTAGTTTTCAGAAATGTATATATGTCAAAACATCCAAAATGCGAGTTAAGACTGATTTTGTGAGAGAGGGTCACAACAATATATATATATATATATATATATATATATATATATATATATATATATATATATATATATATATATATATATATATATATATATATATATATATATATATATATATATATATATATATATATATATATATACACATATTTATGCTGATTTTAAATACACAGTGTACAGGTAAGTAAATCAATATATATCAATACATATATGAATACATAAAAAGAAATGAAAATAGATGAAAACATTCAATCATTATAGTCGAGAGAGAGAGAGAGAGAGAGAGAGAGAGAGAGAGAGAGAGAGAGAGAGAGAGAGAGAGAGAGAGAGAGAGAGAGAGAGAGAGAGAGAGAGAGAGAATGAGAGAGGGTGGGAGAGAGAGAGAATTGTCTCAACTGGTCTTTAGATTTTCTTTATTTCCTTTATTTCTTGCAGTCCTATTTTATAACTCAATGAAATCTTTTTGTGGCAGTAATAAATTCGTGTACAGCTGAAAATATGTCGTTATTCACTGTGGATGGTAGGGTTTTACTTCCATTAAGGAGTAAATGTATATTGGTGTATTCTGGTGGAAGTGGAAGTATTGTTAAACGTCTTATTGCATCGTAATTACTACACTGCAGTAAAAAATGGTCGGCGGTTTCAGAGCTGGCTCCACAAGAGCAGGCGGGGGAATTAGAGAGGTGACGACTAACCAGGTCATAATTGAGGTCGCTTATTTTGAGTCTAATTTTACAGTGGATTATCTGTGTTATTCTACAACCTAAATAGTAATATGGGGGTACGACACAATCGTCTCTCGACAGGAATGATTTAAATTCGCTTAAGGATTGGCTACGCTGAATGTGATCGGGCAAACTGTTCCAAAGGCCCGTGGTGGATGGAAAAAATGAAGTTTTGTACAATTCAGTTTTACACTGGGGGACTTGGCGTTCAAGTGGACGTCGTTTATGATAAGGATTTTAATGCGGATACTAGCTGTGGTAGGTCTAGGCCTAAGTACGCGGGGGTTATACCATTGACTATTTTAAAATAGAAAATGAGTTTATGACGACGAGGTCTTTGCCACAACGGAATAAAACCGGTTTCTTCATAAAGTAATTGGTGGCTAGTGCCACGGACTGCGCCAGTAATGGTTCTTAAAGCGTGTAACTGGAGACTTTCCAATTCATCTGAAAGTGCCCCTGTACAATTATCCCAGATCACATCAGCATAGTCAAAGTGTGGCAGTATAAAAGATTTGAACATAGTCTCCAGAGATCGTCTCGATAGTCTATATTTATATGAATCTAGACAAGCTATAAGTAATCGACATCTGGCTATAACAGATTTGATATGGGTATCCCATTTACAGTTATTTTGCAAGATGATGCCAAGGTGTTTGTGTGTAGCAGTACTTTGAAGTGGACTGTTATCAAAGAGTAGGGGAAGTGGTTGGAAGTTCTGGCTACGTGACATGTTCAATAATTCAGTCTTTAGGTGATTAAAATTTACTTTCCACTTATGGGCCCAAACACTTTTTGGAGTGTTTTTACACAACTCGATGAAAATATTGCTCGAAATTAATTTGCAGAAAAGTATTTGATCATCAGCGCGGGTAGGTCTGTAATACGGCCATGTTGATGTGTTTTCCAGAAGCTGCACATTGCGCCCAGTAATTAATCTACACGCCGTTCAGCGCAGAACCTATTTACCATTTACCTCCAGCGTGTTGCGGCCTAATGCTCGACGCTCATCGCCAAACACATTACTCTTCCTTAACTACATAGCCGAGGAAGCAAAAAGACGGGCTTGACACATCGCATTATGTCGTCTGTACCCGTTTAAACCTTACCCTTCCATTAACCATCCGCCGAGACGCGAGTGATGTAGTACAATGATGGGGCCGTGTCTGATTCACTTTTCGCACGAACGTGCAAGAGTATCCGAAGATGAGGGACTTGGTCGACCTTTATAGCTCACGAGTAGCGGATGATAGCTTGGCGCCCTCCAGGCGACCAACGCTTGTTTTGGCTCGCTTGTGTTAGTCTCTCTTTCGTGTTTTTGAGGTAGATGGGGTGCAAAGGACCTTCGTTTTGTCTGTCACTGCTGGCGTCGTTGTCTGTCATTGCTGGCGTCGTTGTCTGTCATTGCTGGCGTCGGTGTCTGTCATTGCTGGCGTCGGTGTCTTAAGCTGCTGACATAACGTGACGGAATTCCCTCAATTTCTAATGGTAACAGGGTCCGAACTTTGCCTGCAAGGGGCACATAATTCCTTAAAGCCCCCTGCAAATTGCAGAGGTTAATGAGGAATTATGTGAAATGCGAACCATCCGTCATTGATCGAGGTACGTTTTTTGTTGCGCCTGTGATGGCTCGGGTGAAGAGAAGAGGTGTTTGTTTGTTGGATGTTGTGACTCACCGCACCACAAGCCAAGTTGTCACCAAGCCAAGTGTCCAACAGTTTAGCATTGTCTTCTCGCCGGCAACAGATGCATTTATCGAATATATTTTCTCTCAGCACACTGGCTTCCGCTTTGGGCACTGACAATAAGCAGGAGACTGGAGCGAGCATGAAACATTTCCCTGCAAACTGACTTGTTACGCGTCTGGTCGGTATTTTGTGGCACTAACATCATGGCCTTTACCCATGGAGAAACAATTTCACACTGCTGACTCGGGAACGCGGATTGTATCTGAATAAGTGACGTTATTAATCCCTTCACTGCAGAGAAAAAAAATGAATACGATCGACCTGCAAGAGACATAGATCTACATGAGCTCCCGTTACTGCGGGGACTCATGAGGATCTATGCCTCTTGCTGAGGCCAGTTTGTGTTACTTGGACGGTTGTGGATTTTGGTCGCAGAATGATCCAAAATTTCAGAAACAAAAATGCAGGTACAGTGGCAGGGAGGGGATGACCATCGCCAGTAACATGGGGAAGATCGTAACCAGAGTGAGCAGTTAACATCACACCACAACTCTATCACCCCGTCCCAGCCAGTGGACGAGCATTGCTATTTCTGAGATCTTTTGTAATCCTCCGCCATGGAACACCGTGCCTACACGCACCGTGGATACACGTTAACCCCTCCGCCATGGAACACCGTGCCTACACGCACCGTGGATACACGTTAACCCCTTCAGCCCTGACGCACTACAGCAGGAGATGGGTCGACCATGATCATTCAAGGGCAGTGCTAGATTAGCTTGGCGCCTGTCGGCGCCAAGCTAATCTGGCACTGTCCTTGAATGATCATGGTCGACTTATCTCCTGCAACAGTTGCATAGTCGTTAGACGACGCCTCCCAAATTTGGGAAATACGTGCGCCGGGCTGAATCAGTTAGCGGCACCAAGAGGTATAGGTCAAATGCGGGGGCTCATGCAGATCTGTGTCTCCTGCGGGTGGAGCGTATTCAGTGTTTCTCGGCAGCGATGACGTTGTGGGAAATAAGACGTCAAACCAGACGTGGAAAGTGCATCCTTCATCAGCTACTGTCTCAAGGTTTTTCATCATCTGCATGGTATCCATTTTCCTTTCTAATAAAGCAGTGTCGGCCTTTTCTGCCAAAGAAAATATTCTGGTGCAAGTTGCAGCTTGGCACGTTGTATAAAACGGTTTGTTTTCATGCCTACGTCACATAACCAATCTCTTTAGCGCAAACCGTCAAACCGCACCATGTAACCTCTCTACAAAATAACACATACAAAAAACAACCGACTAATGGCAGATTTATTGTAGCCCAGTATATTTGCAACAATATATTGCGTAACAAGGTGCGGATTTCATCCCCAAAGTCTACCGTATTGTTTGGATTTCACACGCGTTTTTCTTTTAGGAACATTCAGAGTTGTTCATATTTTTAGGGTTATTATGCTGATCCATTTCCCTTCTCTCTAAGCCAACCTCTGATCAACACACGTCGCTACACACAAATAAAGACGGACACACGGCGCTTCCCGCCAGAGTACGCTCTATGGGTTCGTGTAGCGACAGGAATCCATCTCCTTCTACTCTAACCCACCCTCTGATCCACACACACTGGCACACAGAAATAAAGACGGACACACGGCGATTCCCGCCGTCCGTAAGCTCTGAGGTCTGGCGTAGCATAGCAATTCTAAAGAAGAATAATAGCACGAGCAGCGAAATGACGTCACTTCAAGCTTCCCGTCATGGCATCATTAGTCCCACGACGCCGTGTTCGTACTGACGACTCGATGTTATACGTCACTCATCGCAGTACTAACACTTGACGTATTAAAAGATCAAACTTGGCAATTTTCTTGCTGATTTTCACTCCTAGGGCTTACAGGTCACAATTTGATCTAATCCTACCCCAGAGCCGGGACAAACAGCAGGCTTATGCAAACACTGTTGTGAAAAATCATGCGGGTATTAATGACAAGATTTTTCTTTTACGTAAAAGAAAAATTAAAGTTGCGTTAGCTGTTTTACAAATGGCACCGAAAAAGTGGTGCAGAAATTTTGTTGATTTTCACACCTACCGCATACAGGTCACAATTGACCTAATCTACAGTAAATACCGTATTCGAAAAATTATGCGATTATTAATGAGAATTTTTTGTTGTTGTCCGTAGAAAAGATTCAATTATTTTAAGATTAATCCCAAATAATTCGTGAAATTAATCAAAATATATTTAATTATCACTCAAAAAGCTCTACAGGTACAACGCTGGTTAACGAACTCTTTCAATAACTCCCTTTTATCTAGCTATATGTCAAATATCTAGTAAAAATTAAAAAAGATTATGAACTCCGGTGTGAATCAACCGGTTTTTGTGAAACCACCATTTTCTCGCCAATGAGCATCTTGAAAAAAAAAACTACCTCGAGATTATTCTTTTATGGACAATATCATACAATTTCAAGCCTGTGCGTCATCAAACGCGGCCGGGCTCCAGTCGCTGTTACACAGACACACACACACACACACAACCACACGCACGCACGCATGCACGCACGCACGCACACACACACACACACACACACACACACACACACACACACACACACACACACACACACACACACACACACACACACACACGTCGCTAGGCGCCAAAATAACGTTCTCTAGCAAAGTTTGCGTAGCTAGATGGGAAGTAATTTTTATCGTGTTATTTCTTTGCCAGAATTCGGGGTCCGCACGCCCAGCACATCGTTTGCATTCGCCGGTATGCGCTCCGACCAGCCCCATTTCAAAGTCAACCGTATTTTCAATACGCTAGACAAGAAAAACCACTAAAGAAAAATCCTTGGCGGATTCGAAGTCAAATCAGCGTTCTATTGAAGAATTCTAAAGTCTTTTGAGGCAAACTGTCAGATCTCTTCCATGCATGGTTATTACTCTGGCAACGTCATGAAAGATCTTATATTTTTTTTTGCCTCATAAGTCTTTTATGTGTGACAAGTATATAATTTTCACGTCAGTCAAGTCTGGTGTGATCCAGGTCAGAAGATTTCAGCTTGATTTCTTTCATGTTTACAAATATATCAGAGAAATTAAATACGTTATTGGTAACAAGGATTTGCCACACCATATGGACTCTTGTAGGACTGAGGGAAGTCAAAGTAACCATTGTACCCGGAAGGCCGAAGGCCTTACGGGTACAATGGTTAGGTTGACCTCCCGAAGACCTACAAGGGTTCGTGTAGCAAATCCCTGTTAACAATAACTTATATTCATCCTGGTTGTCTAGTGGCGTGACAATAGCGCCCATGTTATTTGCTCGCCTGCAACATGTTGTTGCAATTCCAGTTTTTTTCCTCCAAATAAACATCTCGTAGACATCTGCTGAAAATCCATTCCAACACCATCGTCAAATTCTTATAATATCCCAATCAGCCCTGACGCACTACAGCAGGAGATGGGTCGACCATGATAATTCAAGGGTAGTGCCAGATTAACTTGGCGCCTGTCGGCGCCAAGCTAATCTGGTACTGCCCTTGAATCGGTGCATAGTCATTAGACGACACCTCCAAAATTTAGGAAATACGGACGACGGGCTGACTGAGCCATCATTGTCGACCACTGAGCCATCACTATAGACCCATCGCCCACAGCGGGCGGTGTAGGCGAGAGAGGTGAGATCCTTTTTGTGCTCTGGACAATTGAGTTGTAGTGTTCGTGAAGCATGTGAATGCAATGTGACTGGTGACGCCATGTATATGGAAGAGCTTTCTCCCCAAAGCACAAGAGAAGATTACTCACGTTGATACGTTTGAATCCAATGTGACATGCACTTACCTCATCCGGGTTCTTCTAGATAACACAGCGGCAGACAGATCGACCAGGACAGCCCATGATCGTGACTGATTCCATTGGCGTCTGACTAGGGCGCCAAGCGAATGATACGCGGTCTTGAGCAGTCATGACCGACTAAATAATTTTAACTCATTCGTGGCGCGTCGCATACTCGACATAAAGCTGCCATAAAGCCGCATGTCTGCATGTAGCTGGTTACACATGGTTAACATTGTTTTTATTGTGTGTGAATTTTTGAAAAACGCTCAAGCACTGCATTCTATCATACTGGTCGATCCATCTCCCGCAATGGTTTATCCGTTTTTAGTAAGTCTGAGGTTGCCACGTTTACGTGTGTTTTTGACATCATGATGACGGGTATCGGTTGTGGGCGGCCGTTCCCCTCTCGCCCAAGTTTCAGACCGAGTTTCAGAGAGGATCTGTTGACCATGGACTCAACTTATTTAAGGCACCCAGCATCAATAGCTGCGAGTATCGTATAGCGTTGCCGTCGGCAACGCTATCGACTATTTTGCATCTATTGATGCGGGGCGCTTGAAATGAGTCAATGCTTGGGACTGTTACTGTGTCAGAGTGTCGGGAAAAACAACAACTCTATTGTCAAATTAATACAAAGATGCGCTTTGTCAATAATTGCGCTCCCAACGGCTCTATGTCGAAAGACCCAAAATCCGCCCAGGTCAGCATACTTCTCAACCATGACACCTACGTAGTCAGCGTGCAAATCAAATGTGATGGGATAAGTCGAATCTTAGGCCAGTTACTTGAGTGAGTTTAGTCCTGCGCCAGTCACTAAGCAAGGTGCTCCGCTATAGCGCCACAACACTCACCCCGCTTTAGCGCCACAACACTCACCCCGCTATAGCGCCACAACACTCACCCCGCTATAGCGCCACAACACTCACCCCGCTATAGCGTCACAACACTCACCCCGCTATAACGCCACAACACTCACCCCGCTATAGCGCCACAACACTCACCCCGCTATAGCGCCACAACACTCACCCCGCTATAGCGCCACAACACTCACCAGGCTTTAGCGCCACAACACTCACCCCGCTATAGCGCCACAACACTCACCCCGCTATAGCGCCACAACACTCACCCCGCTATAGCGCCACAACACTCACCCCGCTTTAGCGCCACAACACTCACCCCGCTATAGCGCCACAACACTCACCCCGCTATAGCGCCACAACACTCACCCCGCTATAGCGCCACAACACTCACCCCGCTATAGCGTCACAACACTCACCCAGCTATAGCGCCACAACACTCACCCCGCTTTAGCGCCACAACACTCACCCCGCTATAGCGCCACAACACTCACCCCGCTATAGCGTCACAACACTCACCCAGCTATAGCGCCACAACACTCACCCCGCTTTAGCGCCACAACACTCACCCCGCTATAGCGCCACAACACTCACCCCGCTATAGCGCCACAACACTCACCCCGCTATAGCGCCACAACACTCACCCCGCTATAGCGCCACAACACTAACCCCGCTATAGCGCCACAACACTAACCCTGCTATAGCGTCACAACACTCACCCAGCTATAGCGCCACAACACTAACCCCGCTATAGCGCCACAATACTAACCCCGCTATAGAGCCACAACACTTATCCCGCTATAGCGTCACAACACTCACCCAGCTATAGCGCCACAACACTCACCCCACTATAGCGTCACAACACTCACCCCGCTATAGCGTCACAACACTGACCCCGCTATAGCGTCACAACACTCACCCCGCTATAGCGACACAACACTCACCCCGCTATAGCGTCACAACACTCACCCCGCTATAGCGCCACAACACTAACCCTGCTATAGCGCCACAACACTTACCCCGCTATAGCGCCACAACACTAACCCTGCTATAGCGCCACAACACTAACCCTGCTATAGCGCCACAACACTAACCCTGCTATAGCGCCACAACACTCACCCCGCTATAACGCCACAACACTAACCCTGCTATAGCGCCACAACACTAACCCTGCTATAGCACCACAACACTAACCCTGCTATAGCGCCACAACACTAACCCTGCTATAGCGCCACAACACTCACCCCGCTATAGCGTCACAACACTAACCCTGCTATAGCGCCACGACACTCACCCCGCTATAGCGTCACAACACTCACCCCGCTATAGTGCCACAACACTCACCCCGCTATAGCGACACAACACTCACCCCGCTATAGCGTCACAACACTCACCCCGCTATAGCGCCACAACACTAACCCTGCTATAGCGCCACAACACTTACCCCGCTATAGCGCCACAACACTAACCCTGCTATAGCGCCACAACACTAACCCTGCTATAGCGCCACAACACTAACCCTGCTATAGCGCCACAACACTCACCCCGCTATAACGCCACAACACTAACCCTGCTATAGCGCCACAACACTAACCCTGCTATAGCGCCACAACACTAACCCTGCTATAGCGCCACAACACTCACCCCGCTATAACGCCACAACACTCACCCCGCTATAGCGCCACAACACTAACCCTGCTATAGCGCCACAACACTCACCCCGCTATAGCGTCACAACACTAACCCTGCTATAGCGTCACAACACTAACCCTGCTATAGCGCCACAACACTCACCCCGCTATAGCGTCACAACACTAACCCTGCTATAGCGCCACAACACTCACCCCGCTATAGCGCCACAACACTCACCCCGCTATAGCGCCACAACACTCACCCCGCTATAGCGCCACAACACTCACCCCGCTATAGCGGAGCACCTTGCTTAGTGACTGGCGCAGGACTAAGCTCACTCGTGCAGCTGCACCCCAGTGTGTTCGGATGTAAAACAGGATTTACAATTAGCGTCAAGAGGTTAGAACTAGTCAAGGTGACATGGCGTCCTGTGAGAGAGCGTATTCACAACACTGATCTTTCAGTCGTACTTGCCTGCCTTGCCGCCATTATCGCTAATCCATTCCCAGTATTTTCCCTCCTCCCACGCACCGCTCACATCACAGACGTCCTTTCTTTCGTGCCATAACCTATCCATGTCCTAAATGATGCCATGGAATAGACCTATATCGTCATGCCATCATCTGAAGGACGTCAAGATGTCAGCCTCAGGTCTATGGATTTGCTCAAGAGGCGGATAATGTCGTGTGATAGGTAAGTGTGTGGTGTGGGTGTGTTTGCGTGTGTGCGTGCGTGTGTGTTTGTGTGCGTGGTATAAGGAAGTATCGTCTCAGATTTTAAGCACGTTTTCTGTCTAGGTGGCAATCAACATTACAGATGGTTGTGATGTTATAAACGTGCATATTATACTCGCTGTAATAGGTCGCGCGCTGTGTTCTAGACAGTCGAATGTATTTATTTGTTTTTATGTTCACATCTCTTTTTACGTCTGTTTTAAAAATTCCGCTGCAAACAAATTCCCCATCTTGGGACAATAAAGGTATTCGTATCGTATCGTAGCGTATCGTATCGTATCGTATCGTATCGTAGCGTATCGTAGCGTATCGTATCGTAGCGTAGCGTATCGTAGCGTAGCGTATCGTATCGTATCGCAGCGTATCGTAGCGTAGCGTAGCGTAGCGTATCGTATCGCAGCGTATCGTAGCGTAGCGTATCGTATCGTAGCGTAGCGTATCGTAGCGTATCGTATCGTAGCGTAGCGTATCGTAGCGTAGCGTATCGTATCGTATCGCAGCGTATCGTAGCGTAGCGTAGCGTATCGTATCGTAGCGTAGCGTATCGTATCGTATCGTATCGCAGCGTATCGTATCGTAGCGTAGCGTATCGTAGCGTAGCGTATCGTATCGTATCGCAGCGTATCGTAGCGTAGCGTAGCGTATCGTAGCGTAGCGTAGCGTATCGTATCGTATCGCAGCGTATCGTAGCGTAGCGTAGCGTATCGTATCGTAGCGTAGCGTATCGTATCGTATCGCAGCGTATCGTAGCGTAGCGTAGCGTATCGTAGCGTAGCGCAGCGTATCGTATCGTAGCGTAGCGTATCGTATCGTATCGCAGCGTATCGTAGCGTAGCGTATCGTATCGTAGCGTAGCGTAGCGTATCGTAGCGTATCGTATCGTAGCGTAGCGTAGCGTAGCGTATCGTAGCGTAGCGTATCGCTTACATTGATCAACCACCATGGTGGGCAACCACATAGTAGGGTGTGTTATACATCAACATATCACTAAGCCCATTTTGTCAAAAGGTTGAAATCTCCAAAATTCAGGAGTTGTCCTCTGAAGACTGTATTATTTTCAGGAGACAGATCGACCATGATAGTTCAAAGGTGGCGCCCGAATAGCTTGTCGCCTGTGGGTACCAAGCTATTCTGACACAACCCTTGAACTATCATGGTCCATCCGTGTCTTTTCGTGGTATATCGGGAAAATACGTTAGGGCAGAAGCTTACTGTTTGCTCAATTTCTGATATTTAGGGCGCGTTTCCATAAGAGCGAATTCGATGAGAACCCTATACGGCAACCCTATTGTTCAAAATTTGTAGCGCGATAGTTTTCATATCAAACGTACGACGTCCGAATTCCGCCAACAGGACACGTCAAGCTCTCTCTCTCTCTCTCTCTCTCTCTCTCTCTCTCTCTCTCTCTCTCTCTCTCTCTCTCTCTCTCTCTCTCTCTCTCTCTCTCTCTCTCTCTCTCTCTCTCTCTCCGCGACCGCCGGAGGAAGCGGTCGACTTTTCCGATCTCTCCGCTGAACAGTCAAGCAGACGAGATATCAGTTTCATGGATTGTATTGTGTTCTACTATTCTACGTTACTCGGACGTTTTGTTTTCTAATTGCGCACACTACTTTGTGATCTCATTGCATATCTGGATATTTTGTGATTTAATTCAGTGGTGAATTAATCGTGTGGTGTTTTCAAGTTCTTGTGTGTGGTATTTTGGAACTATTTCACATCTTCCATTGTGGTTCATTATACTGGACTGTAACGTGCTGTTTACTGCAACTAATTTCTTTGTCCTGGACTTCAAATGCATACTGCAACGGAGAGTGCACTTGCATACTATCTCACCATACCGTGTTTATTGTGAGTAAAAAAAAACATGCTTTTTCTTAACGTTCCTTCAGCCCGTACGCTATATATTATAGACTAGTCAGACTACACCATACTAAGACTGCTGGCTTTGCCACGAAACTGCTGCCAGATGTGTTTACACAAGGCGGCGCTGTCGGCGGTCACGCCTGACCCGCGCCCATGTAAACAGTTCCAGCCTTATCTTCCTAGGATCAGCTTGGCAGGTCCGGCATCGTACGTCATCAATCCATGCCAGCTAGAACCCCACACTTGACTTACGCCCCCATCCCCACCTCGCCCCCCTGTTCCTGGCACCTCTACCCCACCCACCCTCGTCACGCCCGCCCTCTCCTGCTTACCCACCCTCCATTCCCTCCCCCTCCACACCCCCTCCCCGTGTTTCTGGCCCCTCTTCTCCACCCTACCCACCCTCTGCACGCCCTCCCTCTCCTCGGCTTACTCACATTCCATTACCTCACCCACCCCCCCTCCCACTCACACCCATCACTACCCCTGCTCCATTTTCCTGGCGCCTCCTCCCCCCTACCCACGCTCTGCCTCTTGCCTCTGCACGCCCTCCCTCTCCTGCGTAGCCACCCTCCACTGCCCCCCCCCCCCCCACCCCCAACTATAAACCACATTTCGTCAGTGACACCTGCCTACCCATCCTCGTCTCCCGCCCCACTCTAAATCACATGTCTGTTCCTATCTGAAACCATGACAACTATAGCCATTGTACACCAACCCCCTTCCACTCCCACCATCCCCCGTGACCCAGTACTGAGAGACACCTTAGACAAACTCCAAACAAGATTTGAATGTAAAGGTGCTAATGCCCTCAGCATTCTCAAGACGTGGAGGAATGCCGTGTATGTGAGATACATGCAGCTTCTGCCCAAACACACTGCAGGAGTCCACAATGTGTTATGGGAAGATTTCAACTATGACAATGAAGCTGTCACCCTTGATGGCTACCTCTCTCCCCACACCCCGGTCCCTGATCACCTGGCCAAGACAATAGTTAAGATATATGAAGGGCCGGTACACACAGACGAGAACAAACTTATCGTCATCACCGTGTACTTTAGAAAGAGGCGGACAACCGGTGGCACCTGCATGATTCAGGGGAAGAGAAAGGGTCTGTGGGTGAGATCGGAGTACCGGGCCCTTTGTGATTATGTACAACAGCTCCTGGCCGGTACAGCGGACCCTACAGACAATGTCCCCGTCACCAGCAACCATCTTGCATCTGACCCTGACGTTACAGAAAGTATCGTCACCTCACCCGCCACCCCTTCCAACTCCTCACGGGGCCTGCTGTTGGCTGTCTCCCTAGCAGACACCCCCATCACGCCTACCCTCTCCACTCCCTCGGACAACAAAGAAGTCTCTCTTCTTGTGCAGCCGGCAGAGTCGTCAATCACAGGGGATTATCAACCGACGCCCCTTCTATCCGACCACTCATCCCCGACTAATCCCATCACCACATCTACTGGCCAGCCACTTCAGAACGCCCGCACTGATTTTTCACTTGTTGCGGCAACAGTTGATGGTGTAATGTCCACTGCCACGCCCCTTCCCCCAACCCGACCAAACACGAACGCCAGTCCCGCGTCTCCGGGGGATTATCAACCGACGCCCCTTCTATCCGACCACTCATCCCCGACTAATCCCATCATCACATCTACTGGCCAGCCACTTCAGAACGCCCGCACTGCTTTTTCACTTGTTGCGGCAACAGTTGATGGTGTAATGTCCACTGCCACGCCCCTTCCCCCAACCCGACCAAACACGAACGCCAGTCCCGCGTCTCCGGGACTGGGATTACGTAATACAGAGGCCGCACCCACCACGGCCCTCGGGACTACCTGTCCTCACGAGGACACCACTGACCCTGATACTCTGCGAGCACAACTCAAAAGTGCTTGTAACCTCATCACGGACCTTCGCGCTGACGTCAGTACACTGTTCAAAGGACTTTCAGCAGCCCTAGCCAGGATTGATCAGCTCGAGAGTCAGCTCCGTGACGAGGCGGTCAAGAGAGCCAGAGATCTACAGGTTACGGAGAAAAGTGTGGGCGAAGTGTTGTCCGGCCTGGACGACAGGATAACTGGTGTGGAGACAGCTCAACACGCCACAGACGGCACTGTCAACCAGCTATCCTCCGCCAAACAGAGCCACAAGCAGCGCCTGAGGGAAATTCAAAAACAGTTGAAAAAGAAATCAGCCACTGTGTCCAACAACTCAGACGTTGCCATGAGTGGTAACACTCAAACTGACCTGTCTGCCAATGTTGATATCTGTGCGTCTCCGCGCCAGGTAACGGGCAGCGCAATCGCTGCTCCCTGTCACCCCTCCCCTCCACCCGTTCTGCAAGAACTGGCCACGGTACAGGCTGTGAGTGCAGCCGAGAAGAGCCCAGAGCGACTCATACCAGTACGGATTACCGGCGGCCTGCCTGAGGTCAACAACGGGTATGACCACGCCAGCAGCCAGCAGCAGCGTAATAACAAAATGTCTCCAGATGAGCAAATACTGCGACATTCAGTGCAGAGTGACACCACCACGCTGGTCATTGGAGACTCTGTTGTTCGCAACATCAAGGCAGAGAAGATGCCCACCTACCCTATAGAAAAAGTAGACGTATTATCTGTCTCTGGCCTGCGGACTGTCCACCTGTTGAACTGGCTCCAGCGACAACACGCGTCCCACACAGCGGTGGCACTGGTGACCTTCCACGTGGGGATCAACGATTGCAAACAGAAGGAAGTGACCAGCGCTGTGTGGGAACAGCTCGTCCGGGAATGCAGGCGGGTATTTCCCGGCGCTCGTCTGCAGGCATCCTCCATCCTGCCGACCGACAGTAGACACCAGCTGTATAGGGCCATCACCGCCTCCAACAGTAACCTGTTCCATGTGTGCAGAAAGCTGGGTGTCACACTGATAGACAACACTCAGGTCTTTACTGCTGTTGATGGGTTGCCGCGTAGAAAATTCTACAGGCGCGGTGACCCCATCCATCCTAGTCGCCAGGGCACCATCAGTCTGGCCCTCAACATAAAGAGAGGAGGGCCAGCTACTGACGTCACCACTCCCAACAACCAGCCTGCAGGTGGTGACCGTCACCGCCGTCAGCGACGTGAAGGACACGCTGGCACCACCAACACTTACGCTAATGTCGCAGCCGGCAGACAGTCAGTGTCCGCTGCAGCACCCAACCTGGAATCGCTCTGTGGTGCATCCAGCTTCGGTGCTGCACCGGAGAGTCAAGGTGGACTGTCAGTGTCCTCTGCTGTAGCACCAAGTCTGGAATCACAGTACAGCGAATCCAGATTTGGTGGTACAGCAGAGAGTCAATGTAGCTATCAGCAACAAATGCCGGGCCAGTATCCTATGTGGCAGCAACCGCCACTACCACCATACAGTGCCGCATTTCCACAGTATCGCGAGGCCGGACCATGGGGACACTTCAGCATGACGCAGCCAACGTATCCTTTCAGCGTCCCCCCGCTCACATACACGCCATACGCACAGCAGGAACCGTGGGCACAGTACAGCCACCCCGTGCGTGTGTATTAGACTCATTTCCAGAACATTCAGTTACTCTTCCTTACATAACTTTGTGCTTTACTTTCCAGGCTAACACTGAACAATATCGAATTGATTTTCTTGCGTCTCATTGCTCATAATTATTGTGTTTGCGCAGAGACGTATTCATTTGTTTTTAACTTCAACCACTGCACGTGGTCCAATATTAACATTGTCATCCTTTTGACTTCTGCCGACAGTATTCGTGAATACCGATCTTCTCACTCTGTGCGATTTGTGACGCTTATAGCACTAGTACTTGTGCACCGTGACACTTTCTCTACTAGTGCTCTACGTATATTCACACTACGACCATATCTGTGTCCTTTCGCAGCGCTGACTTTATTTCCCCTATCGCGCAGCGGGGTCGTTTAGCTTTGACTGTTGAAGTTTGCTAAAGGGATTAGTCCCTGTTAGTGACCGTTAGTGACCGGTAGTGTGGTCTATATCAGTGAATGCGTAGAAGAAACTCTTTTTTTTTTTTTTTTTCACTTGCCTCCCACATTCTGTGTGTTAGAGCGGACTGATATTCTTTTGCTTTGTTTTATTATTTCAGCTCTTATTTGCCTTTGTATCATTTATAAGCTTTTTTATTTGTACTCTTTGGTATTGACATACATTAGCAATCATGGTGTATGATCGCCAGTTACATATTGGCCATTTAAATGTTTATCATTTAACTAACAAAGTTCCCGATCTGTGTGTGCTCTTGAGTCAATCCAATCCATTTCACTTGTTTGGTGTAACGGAATCGCGTCTCAATCGTAACATCAGCGATGAGGCCGTTTCTATCCAGGACTTCACTGTACTGCGCCGCGATGCTGAATACCCGGGACATACGGGTATTGCAGTATACATTCATAATTCAATTAGCGGTATTACTCGCAGGCGTGGGGACCTGGAGTCAAAAACCGTAGAATGCATTTGGGTTGAGTTAAGGGCAAACAAATCCAGCCCCGTGCTGGTCGGGTACATTTACAGGAACCCAGCATCAACATTTCAATGGTTCGACGACTTTATCGCCATGATGGATAAGGTCAGACAGTCCAGCTCTGAAATTTTGATCCTAGGCGATTTCAATATTAACATGTTTTTGAATAACCCTGCTTGGGAGTGCACCATGTCTATGTTTGGTTTAAAGCAGCTAGTTAAAACAGCAACTCGTGTTAGTCCAACTTCCTCCACCCTTATAGACCACATATATACAACTACTCAATCAAGGGTGATG
>BTPG01000008.1:73990381-74017881 GCA_036245525.1 Semisulcospira habei
AAACACTGCATTCTATCATACTGGTCAATCCATCTCCCGCAATGGTCCCAGTTTGTCCGTTTATAGAAAGTCTGAGGTCTCTCTCGTTGTCACTTTTACTAGTGTTTTTTTACATCACGATGGCGTGTATTCCACAGGGTATCGGTTGTGTGAGGCCTTTCCTCTTTCGCCCAAGTTTCAGAGCGAGTTTAAGAGCGAGTTTCAGAGCGAGTTTCAGAGAGGATCTGTTGACCATGGACTTAACTCATTTAAGGCGCACAGCATCAATAGCTGCGGGTATGGTATAGCGTTGCCGTCGGCAACGCTATACGACTTTTTCGCATCTATTGATGCGAGGCTCTTGAAACGAGTGAGCATTGTACTGCGCCAGCCACTAAGCAAGGTGCTCGCTATAGAGTCACAGCACTAACCCTTCTATAGCTCCACAATACAAACTCCGCTATAGCGCCACAACACTAACCCTGCTATAGAGCCACAACACTAACCCTGCTATAGCGCCACAACATTAACCCTGCTATAGCGCCACAACACTAACCCTGCTATAGCGCCACAACACAAACTCCGCTATAGCGCCACAACACTAACCCTACTATAGAGCCACAACACTAACCCTGCTATAGCGCCACAACATTAACCCTGCTATAGCGCCACAACACTAACCTTGCTATAGCGCCACAACACAAACTCCGCTATAGCGCCACAACACTAACCCTGCTATAGCGCCACAACACAAACCCTGCTATAGCGCCACAACACTAACCATGCTATAGCGCCACAACACTAACCCTGCTATAGCGCCACAACACTAACCCTGCTATAGCGCCACAACACTAACCCTGCTATAGCGGCACAACACTAACCCTGCTATAGCGCCACAACACTAACCCTGCTATAGCGCCACAACACTGACCCTGCTATAGCGCCACAACACAAACTCCGCTATAGCGCCACAACACTAACCCTGCTATAGCGCCACAACACTAACCCTGCTATAGCGCCACAACACAAACTCCGCTATAGCGCCACAACACTAAACCTGCTCTAGCGCCACAACACTCAACCCGCTATAACGCCACAACACTAACCCTGCTATAGCGCCACAACACTCACCCCGCTATAACGCCACAACACTCACCCCGCTATAGCGCCACAACATTAACCCTGCTATAGCGCCACAACACTCACCCCGCTATAGCGCCACAACACTCACCCAGCTATAGCGCCACAACACTCACCCCGCTATAGCGCCACAACACTCACCCCGCTATAACGCCACAACACTAACCCTGCTATAGCGCCACAACACTCACCCCGCTATAACGCCACAACACTCACCCCGCTATAGCGCCACAACATTAACCCTGCTATAGCGCCACAACACTCACCCCGCTATAGCGCCACAACACTCACCCAGCTATAGCGCCACAACACTCACCCCGCTATAGCGCCACAACACTAATCCTGCTATAGCGCCACAACACTCACCCCGCTATAACGCCACAACACTCACCCCGCTATAGCGCCACAACATTAACCCTGCTATAGCGCCACAACACTCACCCCGCTATAGCGCCACAACACTCACCCAGCTATAGCGCCACAACACTCACCCCGCTATAGCGCCACAACACTAACCATGCTATAGCGCCACAACACTCACCCCGCTATAGCGCCACAACATTAACCCTGCTATAGCGCCACAACACTCACCCCGCTATAGGGTCACAACACTCACCCCGCTATAGCGTCACAACACTCACCCCGCTATAACATCACAACACTCACTCCGCTATAGCGCCACAACATTAACCCTGCTATAGCGCCACAATACAAACTCCGCTATAGCGCCACAACACTAACCCTGCTATAGCGCCACAACACTCACTCCGCTATAGCGCCACAACACTCACCCCGCTATAACGCCACAACACTCACCCCGCTATAGCGTCACAACACTAACCCCGCTATAGCGCCACAACACTCACCCCGCTATAGCGCCACAACACTCACCCCGCTATAGCGTCACAACACTAACCCCGCTATAGCGTCACAACACTAACCCAGCTATAGCGCCACAACACTAACCCTGCTATAGCGCCACAACACTCACCCCGCTATAGCGCCACAACACTCACCCCGCTATAGCGCCACAACACTCACCCCGCTATAGCGCCACAACACTCACCCCGCTATAGCGCCACAACACTCACCCCGCTATACCGCCACAACACTCACCCCGCTATAGCGTCACAACACTAACCCCGCTATAGCGCCACAACACTCACCCCGCTATAGCGCAACAACACTCACCCCGCTATAGTGCCACAACACTCACCCCGCTATAGCGCCACAACACTCATCCTGCTAAAGCGTCACAACACTAACCCAGCCATAGCGCCACAACACTAACCCTGCTATAGCGCGACAACACTCACCCCGCTATAGCGCCACAACACTCACCCTGCTATAGCGCCACAACACTAACCCTGCTATAGCGCCACAACACTCACCCCGTTATAGCGCCACAACACTCACCCTGCTATAGCGCCACAACACTCACCCTGCTATAGCGCCACAACACTAACCCTGCTATAGCGCCACAACACTCACCCCGCTATAGTCCCACAACACTAACCCTGCTATAGCGCCACAACACTAACCCCGCTATAGCGTCACAACACTAACCCCGCTATAGCGTCACAACACTAACCCTGCTATAGCGCCACAACACTCACCCCGCTATAGTGCCACAACACTAACCCTGCTATAGCGCCACAACACTAACCCCGCTATAGCGTCACAACACTAACCCCGCTATAGCGTCACAACACTAACCCTGCTATAGCGCCACAACACTCACCCCGCTATAGTGCCACAACACTAACCCTGCTATAGCGTCACAACACTCACCCCGCTATAGCGCCACAACACTAACCCTGCTATAGCGCCACAACACTCACCCCGCTATAGCGTCACAACACTCACCCCGCTGTAGCGCCACAACATTCACCCAGCTATAGCGCCACAACACTCGTCCCGCTATAGCGCCACAACACTCACCCCGCTATAGCGCCACAACACTCACTATAGCGGAGCACCTGGCTTAGTGACTGGCGCAGGACTAAGCTCACTCGTGCAGCTGCACCCCAGTGTGTTCGGATGTAAAATAGGATTTACAATTAGCGTCAAGAGGTTAGAACTAGTCAAGGTGACATGGCGTCCTGTGATAGAGCTTTCCGGTGGGTCATGTGATTATCCATCCACACGCTTGTTTAGAGGAAAGTATAGAGGCTGCTTGTCTAGGGTCACGTTGTGAGCGGGATTGAGAGAGATGATTGAGAACATCGACTGCGAAACTGTAAAATTGCTTGAAAAAGCAACCAATTAACCCTTTGCTTCGGTAGCGGTTTTAGTCGCAATGATTCCATTTATACTTAGAAAGAAGCAGAGATAGTTAGCACTGAATCACTAAACTCTTTCGCGTGGGCTAGAATTAAATGGGTGGGCCAGAGTTCAACACCTGGAAATGAAACGAAGAAATGTAAAAAAAGGAGTACTTTGTTTGTGCGTTTATTACAACAACTTGAGTGTACTTTGTGTGGGTGTATAAAACAGGAGTACTTTCTGTGTGCGTGGAAGACGGTAATGCCACGGTATACGTACCTGTGGTTTCAATTTTTATTTTGGCTTCCCCCCTCCTCCTCCCCACCCAACCCCCCCCCACCCCCGCCCCCCCCCCCCCCCGCCCTCGTTTTGACGAGAATATGAATGTATATGAGAAAAAAACTAAGATGGGCAATTTTGGCGTGGAGGTGGTATGTTAGGGTACTCTACATCAGTACTACGGAAAAAGTTGCAGATTTTACATGCATCTTCCCGCGTATCTCTCATACCACGCTGCCGTGCTGTTTTCTTTGTATTTTCCTGTCAGCTGGCGACATTCATGCTGTCATCGGACAGACTTTTTACGCTCATGCTTAACATAACAACATGAGGATTTCATCCCAAAGTCTACCGTATTGTTTGGAGCTCACGTGCATTTTTCTTTTAGGAACATTCAGAGTTGTTCATATTTTTAAGCTTTTCCTTCTGATCCATTTCCCTCCTCTCTAAGCCAACCTCTGATCAACACACTCGCCGGCACACACAAATAAGGACGGATACACAGCGCTTCCCGCCATTAGTACGCTCTGTACTCTATCCTAACCAATAAGGCCTAACAAAGACCTATCAGTTGTATACAAAATTTCTGAGGGCATCAGAAACAACGTACGTTTCCCAATTCAGCAATTTTAAATGGGAAAAATCTATCATTCACCACGAATGTACCGTAAAGGATGCCGACTTTCCTTATTTTCTTGCACTTTATGCTCACATTATTGAAACTTAATAGGTAAAGAGACATCAAAATGAAATGGAATAAACTTAAGTAATTTTTTCCAATTAATTTTGTGTATTTTTACAACTTGGGGGTAGGGATACAAAATCAACCACTGTGGCACTCACAGTGATCACAGCATCACCTAGGCAAGTTTATAAAAATTGTGACATCCTATTTTAATGATGTAAACCTGAAAATGGACTGTCAGTTCTATAAAAAATGTCTGAAGGGATCTGACACATTATTTTTGTCTTTTTTTGCGATTTTGCGGAAATGACCTTTTACTGGGTGCACAATTACCTTTACTGTGAGTCAGAGATTCAGTATGTTTTCATTCTGTCTTTTGCAGAGGATGCAGAAGGTGTGCCTGAACATAGTATTGCCTGATTTTGGCTTCTGGAATGAATTCTGATTTATTTAGAGGAAAATGTTTCTCAACCTCATTTTATCACCTGCGAAGAGCGTGAATGGGGGTACCCTTGCGCCATCGGCTATATCTCTGGTGTGTTCCTAAGGACTTTAGGGGAACATGCTTGCTTAAACATCTCAGGACATACTAAGGAACACTTTGAAACCATCTTATTGAGTACTGGGGGGGGGGGGGGGAGGTGCACGGTAGATCTTGCTAGCTTATGTACTATAAAGGAATATACATTTATGCATAACAGACTTATGACGTAATTTAAAATCTTTTATGGCGTTGCTGTCTTCTGTAGTGTGCCTGTTGTTTCGAACAACACTAAGTAACGTTTTACGTTAGAACGTTTTGGTGATAATTATTTTATAAGACAAAACTCGCATCCAAGATGCGTCCTACAAGTAGTCCGCCATTTGTCGCCCGAGGATCTTCTGCCTGCTCTTCTGTCTGCTCCATCCCGCCTCGTTTCGTGCCCCATCACCATCGTGTCAGAAGCAATGCCTGCTCTTCTGTCTGTTCCATCCCGCCTCGTTTCGTGCCCCATCACCATCGTGTCAGAAGCAATGCCTGCTCTTCTGTCTGCTCCATCCCGCCTCGTTTCGTGCCCCATCACCATCGTGTCAGAAGCAATGCATGCTCTTCTGTCTGCTCCATCCCGCCTCGTTTCGTGCCCCATCACCATCGTGTCAGAAGCAATGCATGCTCTTCTGTCTGCTCCATCCCGCCTTGTTTCGTGCCCCATCACCATCGTGTCAGAATCAATGCCTGCTCTTCTGTCTGCTCCATCCCGCCTCGTTTCGTGCCCCATCACCATCGTGTCAGAAGCAATGCATGCACTTCTGTCTGCTCCATCCCGCCTCGTTTCGTGCCCCATCACCATCGTGTCAGAAGCAATGCATGCTCATTCCCCCCCTCCCCCCCCCCCCCCCCCCCCCCCCGCGCGGCATCTGTCCATCAGGCAAGATCATAAATCTCCAAAAATGTACGATTCCTTTCGGGAATCTCGCCAAATCCTAATTTTAGGAAACTTCCTGAATCAAACTGTTTTTCTGAAATCCAGACTAAAGGTTCTACTGAAAATCGAAATGGGAATGAATGAACGAATGAATGAATGAATGAATGAATGAATCAATCAATCAATCAATCAATCAATCAATCAATCAATCAATCAATCAATCAATCAATCAATCAATCACTCAATCACTCAATCACTCAATCAATCACTCATCAATCAATCAATCAATCAGTCAGTCAGTCAGTCAGTCAGTCAGTCAGTCAGTCAGTGAGATAATGCAATAAAATAGCTGAAAGAGAAAGAGGGTCGGTTTGACATTCCAATTAGGACAAGACTTGTTTATACATTTCGCGCCTGCATGCGCTTTGACACTGAGACCTCCTCTGAGAATGTATGATACAGATAAAGATAACGATATAGACGTAGATGGAACTTGACGAACTAGCTGATGTACTCAGCACCAGATTTCTTGTCACTGGTTTTTTAATTATGGAAGTTCTGCGACTGGGTTGTGAGACCTAAATACAGAACAGGCCTGCCGCTCTTCAAGTTTTGCAGTCACCTCGACCAAACTCGCCACCGACATCTAGAGAGTTATGGCGACATATATCATTTCGTCGACCAAGATAATCCACCAATGCGAATGTAACCATCTGAGAAACAGAGTACATTTTAAGCCGCTGCATCAGCAAGGGCTCCTGACAATCTATGTCTGTTGTTGACAGAGTGAGCTGGCCGAGAGACCGCGAGACATAGACACGACTGATGGACGGAGGTTGTGTTGCACCAAACAGTTGCGACATTAAGTCGTTGTCCATGTCCAGTTGAGGATGTTTTTGAAAACAGAACGTTTGGACCACGAGTTTGATTGTCTCAACGCCCTGCTGCTGCAGAGTCTCCTGTGCATATGTACCTCATGCAGACCGAGTGGACTGGCCGGTGTGATGAGGATGTCATGAGACAGGCGTGCCGTGTTAACTCTATCTACCCCAACACCGAAATCCTTAAATTTTGCCCTTGTCGTCTGAAGGCTGCATTGCAGTGCACGACATAGATCGACCATGATAGTTCAAGGGTGATGCCAGAATAGCTTGGCGCCCATAGGCGCCAAGCTATTCTGGCATCACCCTTGAACTATCATGGTCGAACCTTATCTTGCCGTGGTGTGTCTGGGGTAGAATGAGGTAATGATCTCTTCATGCTGCGTGCGCTCATTCTGTGTGGTGTCGGTGTTGCCAGGGGAAGAGGCCGGCCAGATCGCCAGTCGAAGGCTTCACATTCATATCTGCTGGTCTTTGAGTTGGATTGCGGCAGTAGGCAAATGAGCCTCTGGCCGATGTCGGTCCACTACAGCCGACGTCGGCAGTATGACCATTTTTATTATTATTATTATTATTATTATTTTTGTTGCTATATGCAAAATTGCAGACCAGCGCACTGACATGGAGTTCCTGGCCTTACATGTTGAGTACGGATACCTGGCCTTACATGTTGAGTACGGATACCTGGCCTTACACTTTGAGTACGGACGGATACCTGCAGGTCCACAGACGTTGACCCATTGGCTGCCGGCAAACTTGAGCGTGATCCAAATGCAGGAGACCGACGTAGATCCTCATCAGTGTGTCTCCGCAGTTTGCCGGGGCGCGATGAATAATAATAATAATAATAATAATAATAATAATAATAATAATAATAATAATAATGAGTACTTGTATAGCGACTAACGTCAGATTAGAGCTCTAGGCGCTTAACAAAAACTAATTGTACAAAAAATAACTAATTACAAAAACTCAATTTACAAAAAGTACAAAAACAAAATACAATGCACTCTGTAAACAAGCTATAAAGTCACCATTCAAAAATGCTACTCTCATGGACTCATACTCGCATTCACACACACACACACACACACACACACACACACACACACACACACACACACACACACACACACACACACACACTACTTCTAACATAGAGATGACTTTAACATGACAGGTGTGTGACAAAGTCATTTGTAGTAGACAGAAAAAGTATGGGTCTTTAGGGCTCGCTTGAATGCCTCTCTCGAATCCACGTATCTCAGTTCGCGTGGGAGATCATTCCAAACAACTGGGCTCTGGTACCTGAATGACCTCTCACCGAACGACATGAGGTGAGATGCCTGCTGCCGGCAACCACTTGTTATTCGCGTTCCCTGGACGACTGGGGCTCTGTGGCGTTGCGGAGTGGCCGGAGGGATTTTCTACTGGCACGAAAGTCGTCAAACCCTCTTTTGAGCACTAATTACACGCTGCGCCAACATGGGGCAGGTCCGATAGGTCAGGAATAGTGCCTGTTGCGTTGCGGAGTGAAGAGGGATTAGTTTCTACTGGCACGAAAGGCGTCAAAACCTCTTTTCAACACTAGTTACACGCTGCGCCAACATGGGGCAGGTCCGATAGGTCAGGAACAGTGTCTGTTTAGTTGTGTGCCTCGCCAGAAGCCATGGTAATTCGGCACTAGGCGAGATCGGGGGGGGGGGGGGGGGGGGGGGGGGGGTGGCCAAGATACTGGGGCTTCCGTTCGTATCTAGCATCGGAACCCACGCAGCTGGTGATGAAAGCTGAGCGACTGATTGGTTCTCCGGGCTGTCACACTAGCATGCAGGCTGCATCTACAGGCCACGCTGGCTGTTTTGTCGATTTGCTACAGGGTGACAACCAGTGTGGTTACTAGTACAGTCTTGAACCACCTCCTCCGCCTAAAGACTAAGGGTTTTAAAAACTGTAGATCTTTTGGATTTATTGGTATTGACACCTGTAACTGAGCAGTGTGTCAGGTAATTATTTCTGAGCCAGAAAGTAGGAAAATAATGAGAAAAAAAATGAAATACCTGTTGCTTTGTGCTGAAAATCACCACATATCGGGTTCCTAATTGGTTTGAGTTTTTGTGTCTGGCTGTGTGGTGATTGTTAGTACCCGGCCAGGACATCCCGAGGCAACTAGAGTTAGACTCAAATCTGAGCCAGAAAACAGGAAAATAAGTATAACACCAAGAGACAAATACCTCTGTACTGCTGGAATTAGGGGAAACTCCCCAAATACCGAACACTTCGGAAAATCTGCCATTTTCTCAAAAACAACAGAAGACAGACTGTTTTAGAATGTGAATTTTAATAAAGTAAATAATCAGCAACATTCATACCACTTTTGTGGACATAAATCAACATAAAAGAAAGTTATCTTCTATCTATCTATCTATCTATCTATCTATCTATCTATCTATCTATCTATCTATCTATCTATCTATCTATCTATCTATCTATCTATCTATCTATCTATCTATCATCTATCTATCTATCTATCTATCTATCTATCTATCTATCTATCTATCTATCTATCTATCTATCTATCTATCTATCTATCTATCTATCTATCTATCTATCTATCTATCTATATTCCGTAGTCTTGCCGACCGTTGGGGCACCACTGATGACTTAACAACCAGCTCCCTCCATTCCTCTCTGTTCTCTGCCATTCTCAGCGTATCGCCCAGCTTCAGTCCTGTCCACTCTGAGATATTGTCCTCCCATCTTTTCCTCTGTCTTCCTCTCCTTCGTCCTCCTTGCACAGTGCCTTGCAGGATTGTTTTGGCAAGCCCTGCTGAACGCGTGACATGCCCATACCACTTCAGTTTGCGTTTTCTCACAATGGCTAATAAGTCTTCATAGGGCCCGATGGCTTGCCTGATTCTGCTTCCCACTTCCTCGTTTGTGATGTGATATCTGTATGAAATGCCAAGCAGCCTTCGAAAACATCTCATTTCAGTGGCTTGTATCCTCCATTCTAGGTCTGCTGTGAGGGTCCATGACTCGCAGGCATATAAGAACACTGAGATGACTAAGGAGCGCATCAGTCTGATCTTGGAGCAGAGTGTGATGTTTCTGTCCTTCCATATGGTCTTCAGTCTTGTCAGTGCTGTTGTTGTCTGCTCAATCCTGGACAGTATTTCTGGTTTTGATCTCTCATCTGTCACAGTGGCTCCATATGCAATGGCTGTACTATCCAGCTTTGCCACCAGCTGAGCTAGCTCCTTCTCTGTTCCTGCAAGGCCATCAATGTCGTCCGCAAAGCGCAAGTTCGTGATTGTTATGCCTCTAATACTGACAGTTCCTTCATGATCTTTCAGAGCGTCCGTCATGATTCTTTCCAGGAAGATGTTGAAAAGAGTAGGCGAGAGGAAGCAGCCTTGTCTGACTCCAACTGTAGTCCTAAACCAGTTTCCTATTTTGCCGTTGAAGCAGACTGCGCTAGTGGCCTTGTTGTAAAGGTTTGCTATGACTTTGATCAGGTTGGCATTGATGTTGTATAGCTTCATGGTGGACCAAAGGGCTGCATGCCACACCCTGTCAAACGCTTTCTTAAAATCCACAAAGACATGATAGAGGTCCTGCTGGTGCTGGAGGTATCTCTCACATAGAACTCTCAGGTTGAAGATCTGCTCAGTTGTGCTGCGCCCTGGTCTGAAGCCTGCCTATTCCTCAGCTATGATTTCCTCTGCCTGTGGCTTCAGCCTGTTCAGTAGGATCTTTAACATGGCTTTGCTTGGGTGGGATATAAGACTGATCGTGCGATTATTCTGGCAATGGTGTAAGTTGCCTTTTTTGGGGAGAGTTATTATAAGTGATTGGGTCCATGGTGTGGGCCAATCCCCTGACTGCCGGATCTTATTGCAGATTGTTAGTAAGGCGCTTATCGTGTCTTCTCCCCCTTCTTGGACTAGTTCTGCAGGGATGTTGTCTGCTCCTGCTGCCTTCCCTTTTTTCAGCGACTTCCCTGCAGCCTCTACTTCTTCTCGGAGGATGGGATAGTTGCCATTGTTGGTCACGGGTGGGTTGACAAGTATGCCTAGGTCCCCTGCAGCTCGGTGGTTGTACAAATCTGAGCAGTACTCTGTCCATCTCTTCAGTATGTATTGGTCTTCCGTAAGACAGTTCCCTTCACTATCTTGAATGATCGAGGAGCGTCCTTGTTTTACACTGGTCAGGTCTTTCACCAGCTGGTATGCTTTTTTTGCTATTATTTTTGTTCATTTACACTGAACTTCAATCCACTTATTCTTTGCCTTTTTCATGCTTTTCTTGATATCCTGGTTAATTTCCCTGTATTGTTTAGCTCCTTCTACCTCTGATTTCTTTTTCTTTAATTCTCGACGCTTGTCACATAGAACAAAGATGTCAGCTGTAACCCAAGGTTTCTTTGTTTGTCGGTGTTTGCCAAGGATCTCACTGGCTGTTTGGGTTACAACAGTGTTAACTGTGTCAATCAGTGTGTCCACGTCCGTGTCTTCTGCACCTAGAAGTAGCAGTGGTGCGAATTTTCCTCCTATCTTTGCCTGAAAGGCTTCCGCTACCTCTGGGTCTTTCAGCTTCTCGAGGTCAAACATGATTCTGGTGGGACCCTGCTTGTTGACCTTCTTTAGGCAGAGTCGGAAGGTCATCATCACTAAGTCATGGTCGCTTCCAATGTCTGCTCCTGGAAAACTTCTTGTCTTGGCAATGTTCACACTGGTTTGGAAGCGTCTCTTCACCATGATGTAGTCAATTTGGTTATGGTGCTCTCCGTTCGGGCTGTGCCATGTCCACCTTCTGGATGCTTTGTGCGGGCCAAACGTGTTCATCAACTTTAGATCATTTGAACTGGCAAATTCCAGGAGCCTTACGCCTCTGTCGTTGGTCTCTGCATTGCAGTAGCGTCCGCATGTGCCTTTCCATTTATGGGCAGTGGGCAGATGTTCACATCTGCACGGGACATAGACGACCCCGCCCTCAACGAGTCCCCTGCCGCCTTGCAGGTTAGGTTTTGGATAACCAAAGGCTAGGGTGCTGGCACGGTACCTGATTGGGTGTATGAACTTCCTTGATGAAGTCACCACACAGGTCGAAAGAGTCCCATGAGGGTCTCATCGGCCACGTGTCCAGGACCAAGGCGAGCCACAAGTTATGTGGAGTTTCGGTTGTGGTTAACAGCCTGGAGAGGGATGGGCTCCGCCAGGCTCTTTTGCCCAAGACACACCACATGCAATGACAACCTTACCTCAATCCATACCGGATCGGTCGTCGCCCGGAACAAGGACCACGCCTTCTGTCTTGCGCTAGGGCAGAGGTGTTAAGTGTGTTACTGGTGCATCATCACCAACAAAACTCCGTGCCACTGCCAGAAACAACAACATCAACATCAACATCAGCAAAGTTATCTTAATTGTAAAAATAAAAAATATATTCGGAATTACAACACGTGTTCCCTAAATCCGAACACAGAGGATCAAAATCCAAACAGCAAAAAGCAATGTTAGGCCTACTTTGACTGACAAACATCGCAAAAGTACTCTCTTTGGCTTTCTGTTATTCCAGCACAATCCACATGTACCCATTTTGAGCACATCAAACACTGAATCATGTCCTCTTCTCGGCATTCTCGGCACATAAAACAGAACCAGTTAGCTTACTGATGACTGACGTTTCTAGCCCTCTTGTTTTTAGCTTCTGTTTCTCTCTGTTCTATGTGATTGGCTTTGATTTGCTTGTTTTCTTTGTTGGTTTTTGTTTTGCCTGCGACACGTCGATTTCTTGTCTTCGTTGAAAACATGTTGAATGCCATTTCTGGTCGCTATTTCGTATGCAAGTGATATAACGTCTTTTCTGGTCAGGCCAAAAAACATGCTCTCACATTTCATGATGTGGTTCGCCAATTCTTTTTCTAGTGATGGGGGAAGTATGGAAGAAATTGTTTTGTAACACCCATAGCATGTTTGTATTTTCCATCAAGATGATCTTTAAGTGTGGTGGGAGGGATGCCAACGCTCTTGCAGCTGCTCGAAGTCCAAGCCTCTTGTCTTTGACAGCTGCCATGGCTGATGCCAGTGACTGCGTTGCTCATGAAGCCCTGCAAAATATGCCCCAAGTATTAGCAACACTCATCACTATGTACTAACTATTTCTAGCATACACATGCGCAACAAATAAAAATAGAAGAGAAGAGAAGAGAAGATTGATTGATTGATTGTACATTGCTTAACGTCCCGACAGCAACAAGGCTTTCTCATGACGTGAAGAGAAGAGAAGAGAGAGAGAGAGAGAGGGAGGGAGAGAGAGAGAGAGAGAGAGAGAGAGAGAGAGAGAGAGAGAGAGAGAGAGAGAGAGAGAGAGAGAGAGAGAGAGAGAGAGAGAGAGAGAGAGAGAGAGAGAGAGAGAGAGAACGAACGAACGAACGAACGAACGAACGAACGAACGAAACTTTATTTTCCAAGGATTGAGATATTGGGCGCGCAGGCCTTTCTTACAATCTGTCCTTGCTAAGCTACTTAAAAAATAGAAAGAAAAGTAAACACCAACCAAACAACAAAAACTAACTAATAATAAACGTCACACACACGCACACACACACACGCACACAGACACGCATATACATGTACTCGTGCACATGCACACTTTTATAAATGCACATACACACGTACGTGCGCACATAATTATCTAACATATAAGTAGGTATGATATTTTGTGTACTATTAAAAACAAGTTAGAAAACAGAACAAGCAATTTGGAGGCTAGATGAGGAAAAAAATAGCAAAAATTTAAAAACAGGAAGCGTATTATGTCGAGAAACAAAGAAGAAGAAAGGATCAGCATAACGTTGTCTTAGTAAGGTAATCATGTACTTTACTTTTAAACAGTGAGAGGGACGTTGTTTGTTGAATAGTGGGAGGAAGGGAATTCCATTAAAGAGCACCTGAATAAGACAGGCTAGATTTGAAAAGGTCTATACGGGGCCTTTTTATAGAGAGACTGTTCCTGGAGGTGCTGTATTTTTTTTCAGTTGGCGAAAAAAGCCTAGATAAGTAAGGTGGAGCTTTCCCGTTGAGAATTTTGTGCATCAGTACACATTTGTTTAGTGCGAGGTGCTTAACCAGAGGGAGAAGTCCGATGGCCTGCAGCTTGGCATCAGTGGATAAAGACGGATCAGGGAGGATAAGCTTAGCAGCTCGCTTGTATAATGAGTTTATCTTGTTGAAGTGATTTTCGCTGCAGCCATCCCATATTGTTGAGGCATAATCAATGTGTGGTTTAATGTAGGCATTAAAAAATTAGTTTGCGCGTCTTAAGGTCAATGATCGTTTTAGGTTTGGAAAGTAGAAACAACTTTTTGGACAAATGTTTTCTTATATAATATAGGTGGTTATGCCAGCTTAGATCATCATCTATTATTACTCCAAGCAGGCGGTGTTGACTGACCTGCTCAACTGGGATGGAGTCCAAAGAAAGGTTAAGTGATGGAGGTTTGAGCTGATGTTTCTGGCGGGTTGTGATAAGCATGCGTTTTGTTTTTGTGGGATTTACTAGCATGCGATTTTCATTACACCACCGAGAGACTTCATGAAGACACTCTTGAAGATTATTTGCAATTTCAGGCAGTTTTACCAGCGGAATGTAATGTTGAGTCGTCGGCAAACATGTCACACTCAGCCTCAGTACGCGTTACATGAAACGGTAGATTGTTAACGAAGATACAAAACAGTAGTGGGCCTAAAATAGACCCCTGGGGCACTCCATACTCCACAAATTGTTCAGAAAAACATTTTCCATTGACGTAGACTGTTTGTGTTCTTTTTGAAAGATAGGAGTTCAGAAACGAAACAGCTGAGGGGCTCTTTTTGTTTAAGTAGGTGGCAAGCTTTTTCAATAAGATGGTATGATCGATAAGATCAAACGCTTTTCTTAGATCCAAGAAGACAGCACCAGCCATTTTATTATCATTTATGCTGTTGACCCACGAATTCACTATTCGTGCGAGTGCAGTGTGGCATGAATGTCTGGGACGAAAACCTGACTGGTAATGATATATTAGGGACCTTTTTTCAAGAAATTCCGGAAGAAGTTTGTGAACATGCTTTTCCAGAGGCTTCGAGAGAACTGATAGAAGGGAAATAGGGCGAAAGTTATTAATTTCAGAAGAATCGTTTGCTTTAGGAACCGGCACTATTTTTGATTTTTTTTAAGCTACTGGGAAGACATTTTTTTTGTATACATAGGTTATAAATGTATGTAAGAGGTTCCACTATGTATGGTTGCGACAGGTCAAGGATATATCCATTGATACCATCACTGCGCGAAGACGTTTTCTTTTTTAGGATGGAAATGTATTTGCCTACCTCGTGTACAACAATATCAGGGATGACGAAAATATCATCTGAGGACAATCTTTGCTTTAAGAACTTTGTTAGCTTCTCTGGTGTGGAATATATCGACTGATTGCGATTGTGAGAACTGAGTAAGTCTTTGGGGGCTGATAAAAAGTGGAGAGGTTTTCTGGAATGGTATTGCACTGTTTACGCTTGCTGCTGGTAAGCCTATTAAGTGCTGTCCAGACAGAGGAAGGGTTTCTGTCTTCTTCGACTGTTTTGGTTACAAACGATCTCTGCGCCTCTCTAATTAGTACTTAACTTTATTTTGCAATCTTTTAAATTCATGAAAGTTCTTTTCTTTCTTAGCCTTATTTCTATCATCCATTGCTTGTTTAATTTCGTCGGTTATCCATGAGGGAGGCTGGCGGGATCGGACTCGCTTTCTTCTTACAGGCGCATGTTTGTTTAGCACCCCTAGGAACAGATCAAGTAAGAGAGAGACAGCCTTATCTGGGTTGGTACAATTGTACACATCATGAAACGGCGTAAGGCTAAGATCGTGTAGAAAAGCATCTTTTTTTAGCTTTTTAAAAGACCTATAGGTAATGTACACATGCTGATCCCTCTTTTGTTTGGGCATCTTGCACGACCATGAACAGGTGATGGGAAAATGATCACTGACAGCTAATGGGGGGGGGGGGGGGGGACGCTGGTCTCTAGTACTGACTTACAGTTGTTGATATAGATGTGATCAATGAGTGTAGCGGATGATTGGGTTATTCTAGTAGGAGCTTGGACTAGTTGCTTCAACCCAAAAAGAGTTGTTGTCGATTGCCACATGAGATTTGTTTTCAGTAAGTCAATATTAAAATCACCTAACAGCAGTACATCTTTGTCAGTGTCATTCACTTTATCCATCATCTGCACAAAGTCATCATACCACTCGACAGTGGACGATGGATTTCTATATACATAACCCATTATAATTGGCGATGAGTTATTAATTTTTACTTCTAGCCATACACACTCAATCTCAGTTGACTCCAGATCATCACGTCTGCGTACCATATGTGCAATCGAGTTATGGACATAAACAGCAATCCCTGTGTGTTTGAGGGTGTTTGGGTCACGACGAATTAAGGAAAAGTTTGGAATGCACAGATTTTTGTCGCTAATTCTTGAGTCCAGACGTGATTCCGTTAGCCCAAAGAGATGGAAGTATGAAGGTGGTTTAAAAATATTGAAATGTCAGGAACCTTATTGTAAAGGTGAAATACATTAAGGTACCCGACCTTCAGCCCGTGGGCATGCATGTAATTGTTTGATGGTGTACACATTTTGATGACGAAAATGTAAATATAAAGTTTTCAATATCCAAACTCAGTGGAACAGTCCAGTCGCTGAAAGGAGTGATCTTGTGCGAAAATATGGAATAAACCAAATCCATATAATCACCACGACTGTCAAAAATAACTTGAATGATAGTTTGTAGAACTGTCTACTCGCATTCAGCACAACACATTTGGCTATGCACTATAATCACTAATCTTTACATGTCCGGCTTCCAAAAATGGTGTGTATGCCGGCCAGACACAAGTCAAACGCGCAACTGTACTGTACACAGGTCAACCACAGTACAAATAGTCCAACGATTTCCCTAAACTGTCAGACTACAACACATGTTGCTGTGATACGGCCGCATCGCATATAAACCAAAAACATCGCAAATGTTAATGTCAAATCTATGAGGTGAAACTAAAACAACAGCACAGTAAACCGTTTCATATAGAAATGTCACCGTTTGATCAAAGGATTGTCAGATCAGTGCTCGACACACTGAAACAGATTGAACTGACGAAAACTGGAATAAAAAAAAAACTTGGGCTCACACACCTGTGTTCATAATTATGCACCACGCATTGCTACAAGTCGGACGGATGAAGGGCTGAAAATGAAGTCATATGATTGTTTATTTTCTTTTCAGAATTATACTGATGTTCAATAAGTTCATGTAAACATGAAGTGAAATTAGTTCAAGTTGAGCCTACACCAAAAAAGAGAACTATTTTAACAGTCGTCAAGTAGTATGGGGTCTGGTAAAACCAACTCATTTAGGCCTGGAGGCGTGTTAGTTGAACATCCGATTTACGCTGGAGAGAGATGGACAACGATAGCACAAGTGCAGTAACAGATCAGATTAGCGCCTCAACGACGCAAAGGTAATCCTGCACTATCCCGGAACTATCATCGTCCAACGTTTCCCGATCAGGCATGAAGGAGTTAATCTAACCGAAACACTGAGGTATGTTTTATAAGTTTAACATACACTTCACATGACCGTTTGGGACCGAGGTCCACTATTAGCTAGATACGGATACTGCCAGTGGGAAAAGGGAAGTGGGAACGGCTGAAAAGCTGGCTGGAACGCTGGCTGGAATGTCGCTGGGTACTGTGGCATTGGTACGTGGAAACTGTGCGGTGTGATCTGAGGCCAGGGCACGACAGGGCGCGCGTAGTTTCCATACAGGGTCGCCGGCTGATAGTGGTAGCTGGGATCGGCCGTCGCTTCTGTGAATTCTGGTCGCTGACTGAAAGGCGGCTGTAGGTGCGCCGCGCTGGCAGCGTCCGCCAATGTAGTGCTTGTGTCAGGTCCGGAAATCTCCACAGGGACTCGAGCACTAGCGCTTACAGGCTGCTGGAGACAGGGACAGCTAGGTTTCCGCCAGCATTTACATAGTCACCTATGTTCGCCATCGTAGTGCTGGTAGCCGCATCCCAGCGGCGAGTGGGGAGAGCTTTCATCATCATCATCAGTCCCTTGCCCGAACTGGGCGTTGGGGGAACTGAAAGGCAGCAGCAACAGACAGTGCTCTCCACTGAGTTCTATTTGGGCGGTGGCAAGCAAGTCTGGCATCTCGAGTTCGGTCCATTCTTTTATGTTTGCGACCCAACTCTTTCTCTGACGACCTCGCCGACGACTTCCTTCGAGAGTGCCTTGGAGGATAGTCTTGGACAAGGTGTTGTGTCGGGTCACGTGGCCAAACCAAGCAAGCTTGCGCCGTTTCACGGTTGCCAGAAGGGGTTCATGTGGGCCCACCAGGGAAGTGACGATGCTCCGTACATATTCGTTGGTCTTGTGCTCGCGGTACGAGATGCGGAACAACTTCCTCAGGCACTTGTTCTCAAAGGCCTGGATTTTCTTTTCTGAGTCTGCAAGCAGTGTCCAAGTCTCACAGCCGTAGAGTAGAATAGACACTACGAGGGACTTGTAAAGCCTGTACTTGATGGTGAAGCTGATGGAGTTACTTCGCCATATCCTGTCCAGCCTGGCCATTGCGGATGTTGCTGTACCTATCCTGATACGGATCTCTGCTATGCAACTACCGTCGTTGGACAGGGTGGCTCCCAAGTACTTGAAGCTATTGACCTCTTCTAGCTTCTGGCCGTTCATGTGAATGTTGCTGCTGCTGTCGCTTGTGGTGTTGATCATCACTTTGCTTTTATCCGTACTGATCTCCATGCCATAAGACCCTGCGCTACTTGAAAGTTTGTCTGTCAGGTTTTGGAGCTCACTATTGCTGCCTGCCATGAGGTCAATGTCGTCTGCGAATCGAAGATTGCACAGGGATCTGCCACCAATAGAGATTGAAGTATGGTGGTCGTGGAGGGTTTCCTGCATGATCTTCTCCAGGAATATGTTGAAAAGGACAGGAGAGAGCAGGCATCCTTGACGGACACCGATCGTCGTCCTGAAGAACTCGCCTGACTGATTGTTAAGTAGCACCGCGCTGCAGGTGTTCTTGTAAAGCGCTTCTATCATTTGGATCAGTCCCTCCTCTATGTTGAACGATCTCATGACTTGCCAGAGTCCGTCGTGCCAGACGCGATCAAATGCTTTCCTGAAATCAATGAAGTTGTGGTAGAGTTCGCGCTGATGCTGCAGATGTTTCTCGATCAGGACGCGGCAGTTGAAAATCTGCTCTACAGTGCTTCTTCCAACTCTGAAGCCAGCTTATCAGACTGATAGTTCTGTAGTTCTGGCACTGTTTCAGGTTTCCTTTCTTGGGGAGCGGGATCACTAGAGACTGTGTCCATTCTACTGGCCATTTCTTTTGCTCCCAGATCTTTTGACAGAGTGTAGTGAGGACCTTCGTTGTTACTTCTCCTCCATGTTTCAACAGTTCAGCAGGTACGTTGTCTACACCTGGAGACTTTCCTCCCTTCAGGCCGCGTACGGCTGCTTCCACCTCTTCAGCTAACACTGGCAGGTCTTCAGCCTTCCTGGCCCCAGCCTGGTTGTTTTGGAGGATGCTGGTGTCTGGCTCAGCCTTGTAGTTATACAAGTCTCAGCAGTACTCAGTCCATCTGTTTAGTACAGCAGTGTTTTCCGTAAGGAGTTGGCCGCTGCTGTCTTCGATGACTGTGGCTGTTCGCTGTTGAGTCTTGGTGAGGGTCCTTAGCGTTTCATAAGCCTTCTTGCTGTTGCCGTTTGCCATGCCCTCTTCCACGCTACAACACTGGTCTTCAATCCAATCTTCTTTGGCTTCTTTCATCCTCTTCCTGATCTTCTTGTTGACAAGTCTGTACTTGTTTGCTGATGTGAGGTCTTGGCCTCTCTTTTTCTTCCAGGCTCTCCTCTCATCACAGAGATCGAGGATGTCATCGGTGACCCAGGGCTGTTTGCGCTTCCTCTGCTTCCCCAGCACTTCTTCTGCTGTAGAAAGTAACACCTCTTTTATATTTCCAGCAAGGGTGTCTACGTCACAGTCCAAAGTAGCCAAGGCTGCAAATCTGCCTCCCACCTGGGCTTGGAAGAGCTCTTCTACTTCCGGGTCTTTTAGCTTCTGGAGGTCGAATCTGATGCGAGGGCTCTTGCTATCTCGTTTCAATGCCAGCTTCAACTTGAGGCTAGTAAGGACGAGGTTGTGGTCGCTGCCAATATCAGCGCCAGGAAAGGACCTCGTTTGTGCTTTGTTAACGCTGGATTTGAATCGTCGAGGCAGCAAGATGAAGTCAATCTGGTTATGGACCAGGCCTCCTGGCGATTGCCATGTCACTGTTCTTGACTTCTTGTGTGGATGGAGGGTATTAGCAACGGTGAGACGGTGACTCTGTGCGAACTCTAAAAGTCGCAGGCCTCTGTCGTTTGTTTCTCCAAGGCCAAACTTGCCAGCTGTTCCTGCCCATTGTTGGTAGGCGTCAGGGCCGATCTTTGCATTCCAGTCACCGAGGACAGTCAGAATGTCTTTCTTAGGTGTTTTCTTGATGATGTTGTCCAGTTGTTCGTAAAATTCTTCTAATTCTTCATCATCATGATCTGCTGTTGGAGCGTATACTTGAATGATAGTGATGTTGTGCGGTCGGGCGGAAATGCGGATGGAGATTAGTCTGCTTGACACGGGGGTGCAGCTGATGACAGTTCCAGCCACCTCTTTCCTTACGATAAAAGCTAGGCCATGTTCGTGCTTGGTTTCTTTTCCGCTGAACCAGATTTTATGGCCTTCATCTGTTGTTGTTTCTCCAAAGCCTGTCCATCGAACTTCTGCAAGTCCTACAATGTCCCAGCGATAGCGCTTCAACTCGTGGGTGAGTTCCTTCACTTTGCCGCACTGGTAGAGTGTGCGAACGTTCCAAGTTCCGATAGTTATTCCTTGCGTGGGCAGCTTGATGGTGGGTTTGGTTCCAGTAACACACTTGTCGCCCCCACCCTGGAGACCTCCAATGGGGTGCGCGGTCGTTGGTGATCCGGGCCCCGACCGATCCGGCATGTTATTCTTATTCTGTTGCTTGTCCATCAGTCCTTTCAATGGGCTTAGGCGAACTTGGCGGCGCCCGTCTCCTCTCCAAGTATTTCAACTGACTGAGAGACGCGGAGAGCTTTAGACTGTGGCATTTGTTTAGTACTTTGTCGTATCAGTAGGTTCTCATCTTGAATGGGATTACTAGTTTGCGGCCGGCAGGGAGGACCACTCAGCTCAGGTATTTTTGTGTTTGCTTCAGGCTCAGCCGCGTGTCTGGCGTGTCGCAGGTCGCGGTGCCGATTTAAGTCTTTCAGGTTATCTGCAGGAAAAATGAACCGTTTTATCTGGCGCAGTAATACCCCGGCGCCTCTCTCATTCAGATGCAGCCTGTCGCTATTAAACAGGGAGGTAGCAACTGTACCAGCAGGTGTAAAAATTGTTTTCCTGCAGAAACGACACTTCTTCCCTTTCGCACAGCATAGCCAGGCGCTGGTTCACACTGCAGATGGTTTTCAGTGGGCAGCGCCCTTGTGGTAATATTGCTGTGTAGGCGACTGTGGCTGATGGGAATACTCGTCGAACTACAGGAATGAGGTGCTGGAAGTCCTGTAGTACAGAGTCCACGTCATTGCTGGAGGCACAGTCATTTGTGCCAACGTGGACCACTGCACTACCGATGTCGTAGCGTGGCGCGATGTTGGACAGGGCCTCTGCCAACTGGCTAACCTTAACCCCCCGCAGGGTGCGCACACATGTAGCACCGCTTGGGTCCAAGCGACGACGATCCACCCGTTGGAGATTGGAGTCGCCGATTAATAGCGCATTGACTCTGCCTCGGGTGGGAGTCGAACACTAAACTGACGGCGCTCTCGCGGCGGCTGGTCCTGGAGGATTAGAGGATTTAGTTTGAGTGGTACTGATGCTCCCTGCCGTCTCTTCCATAGCCACAGACGCACGCTGAGACGGCTGGGTTTTGGGTGTACTCTTTTGGAACAGTATCAGAGAGGTTCGACGTAGTGATGGAGGTAGGGGAGTGAATTCCAGAGGAAAGGGAACTGGTACCGGACAGTGGCGGTGGTGACTGACAGTGATCAGGCAAGGCAACGGGGGTTCGCTGCTCTGGGGCAATTATTTTCTGTTTAGCCAACATTTAATTATACCGGCTTTCAAGAGAATCTACTTTGCCCAGCTTGCTTGTGAGGATTGACACTTGCTTTGGTAGACTATTCAGATTTCTAACCTGCTGCTGTAGACTGATGTTGTCCTGTTTAAGAGTGTCTATTTCAGCTTTGAGTTGGTCTATAAAAACACGTTGTTTGTTTTCAAACTGTATTTTTAGGTCCAAAATTAGTCCATCCACACAATCAAAACATTTGGTCGCGTGGACAGGTTGTGCACACTGATAGCAGCACAACTCGGGGCACTGAGTAGTGTTACACTACCGCAGCCACACGCAAGGTGTTGTAGATGGAAGACGCAGCCAGACAAGAGTGTTTCCAGAAGAGTCTTTTATTTCTTGGTCATCGTGGGTCTAATAGGTTGGGCACAACCAACCTACTAGCATGGCATACTAAAATGCGAAAATACCGGAGCTCGGTCTCTCGCTTCTCAGCTCCCTCTATCTATCTCTCTCTCTCTCTCTTCGTTGTGTGCTCTCTATCTATCTCGTTCTCTTCATTGTGCGAGCTCCCTCTCTATCTCGTTCCCTTCGTTGTGAGCTCTCTTTCCGTGCTGGTGTTTCCCCCCCCCCCCCCACTATATATACCCGTTCTGGCCGAGGGCATCGCCCCTTTGTCTCAACCAGTCAAAGGGGCTATTGCTGTCACCCATATTATTCCACATCTATCATGGTGGCCAGCGTCCCCTGACCCTATCTGTCGAAGGAGCTATTACTGTCGCCCATAATCTATCCCCCATCTGCTCTGGTGGATAGCGCCCTCTGATCCTAGCTGACCAGGGACCCATTACTGTCTCTCATAATTATTCCACATCTATTATGCTGGTCAGCGTCCTCTGATCCTAGCTATCAAAGGAACCCATTACTGTTTCTCATAATTATTCCACATCTATTATGGTGGTCAGCGTCCTCTGATCTTAGCTGACCAGGAACTCATTACTGTCTCTCCTAATTATCCCACATCTATTATGGTGGTCAGCGTCCTCTGGTCCTAGCTGACCAGGGACCTATTACTGTCTCTCCTAATTATCCCACATCTATTATGGTGGCCAGCGTCCTCTGATCTTAGCTGACCAGTAACCTCTCATCATTATTCCTTGTCAGCAGGAGTCTGTGTTCCTCACTACTAACGAGGGCTCATTATTTATTCATTAGTCCCAGCTCCCAGTTCGCTACTGCCCGCATCGGGACCGCTAAAGTGAGATTGATGTATTTCCACTCGAAATTATCATTCATTAGTCCCAGCTTAGTAGGGCCGGCCACTTGTCAACTCCACGTGAGCCCGTGGTACTAATTATACCCTCGTTATTGTCATATCAAGGGAAATTATAAAATTACCCGACCGTGATATTGGTCGTATACACTTATAGTGTAACAGTAGAGGCATGTGAGGTCATGCAGGATGTTGTCTCACCAGCGGTGTCCACTTGAGTGTAGGGGACGACGGGTGTGGCCCGTTAGGAACGGCAGGAGGCTGTTTCATTATTTCCGGAGAAGTGGGATCTTGTTGTGTGGTCCGCAGTGCAGCTTGTTTGGAGGGACCGGCTGGCGGGATATAGTCTTCAGTGGAGGGGGAGGGGCTTTCATCAGCTGCAGATGTAGCAGTATCATCCGCTGTAACGTTTAGCTCGCCAGCACTGTCCATTACATCATCGCCGTATGCCTCCTTTGGCAGGTGTTCTGTGGGTGGAGGCATAATGGCAAGAAGTGTGAATGGGGCGGGGAACGGTTTATCAGCAGGCATGATAGGCAGTAAGGTGTCAGTTTGAGGGAGAATGGAAGTGCTGTCACCACTCATGTCGCTGACAAGGGCTTTTAGTTTTTCGAACTCATTGTGTACCCAATCAGGGCACACATTTCCTTGTATGGTGACAGTGCCTGTGGTATGGAAGAGAGTCAGTTACAAGTTTACGGCTCCCGTACCTCAGTTGCACGATAGTTTTGTATAGCTCAGTAGGGGAAGGGACACAGGGAACAGGCACTGTGATGGTTTTTAGATGGCGCTCATTCTCGTCGTCTTCGTCATATTGGAAGTCTGTCCATTCACTCGAGACCTGGGCAGGGCACTCCAGAACATATCTAGTGTGAAAAACAGACCCGCAAAAGGGCAGCTTGACGGGGGGGGGGGGGGGGGGGGGCGCTAGAAACTGTTTTTGGATGGGCTCTTTAGTATGTATAATATGCTCGGTGTCAATAGCATACTTAGCGGCGTGAGCTGCGCGGGTGGTGGGGCCCATGGTGTGGTTTGCCGTTACATGATCATGGCGAGACGATGTGTACTAGAATGTTTATGTGCAGAGGTCAGTTCGGGCGCGTGCACTTTTTCTGATACACAGCTGGAAGGCGTGCTAGGACCAGTGCCCTCGGCGCTCCCGCCATCGTGTACTGCTTAGTGCAGTAGCACTCTTGGCCGAGCGTGGAATGCAGGATTCGGCCTAAAATAGTCAAGCGGGCAAGGCGGCGAGGCCGCAAAAATTCCGGCGCCCACTGGCGGCGTTTAACGTTAGTAAAGCAGAGTAGAAAATCACAAATACCTCACAAGGTCCGTTTTGAATCGCAGCAGTAGATGCTCCATCAGAAGCACGACACCATCACACACACGATGCTATATATATTGTTATAGACAACGTAACATTTGTCGACCTAACAAAAGCGTTCGACACTGTGAGCAGGCAAGGCATGTGGCAGATCCTGGAGCGACTTGGCTGTCCCCCAAAGTTCCTCAACATGATTGTCCAGCTACACGAGGACCAGCAAGGCCAGGTCAGACTCAACAATGACCTCTCAGAACCATTCCCTATTCTCAACGGCGTAAAGCAGGGCTGCGTGCTGGCACCGACCCTCTTCACCATCTTTTTTAGCATGATGTTGAAGCAGGCCACAGTGGACCTTGATGATGACGATGCAGTGTACATCAGGTATCGTCTTGATGGCAGCCTGTTCAACCTCAGACGACTGCAGGCCCACACGAAAACCCTAGACCAACTGATTCGTGAGCTGCTTTTTGCTGATGATGCTGCCCTCGTTGCACACACAGAGAGAGCCCTGCAGCGCATCACGTCTTGCTTCGCAGATGCTGCCCAGCTCTTTGGACTCGAGGTCAGTCTGAAAAAGACAGAGGTCCTCCATCAGCCGGCACCCAAGACAGTGTATCGCCCTCCTCACATCACCATTGGCGAGTCTGAACTAAAGTCAGTGCACCAGTTTACTTACCTTGGCTGCATTATCACGTCGGACGCCAAGCTGGACAAGGAGCTTGACAGCAGGCTGGCAAAAGCGAACAGCGCTTTCAGGCGACTTTTCAAGCGGGTGTGGCACAACCAACAGCTGAAAACAGGCACCAAGATCAGCGTGTACAGAGCTGTGGTCCTCACCACCCTGCTGTATGGTTCCGAGTCCTGGGCCCTCTACCGCAGCCAACTACGACTCCTCGAACGCTTCCACCAGCGCTGCCTGCGTACCATCCTGGGCATTCACTGGAGTGACTATGTCACCAACGTCGAGGTCCTTGAACAGGCTGAAACTGTGAGCATCGAGGCTTTGCTGCTGCGGACACAGCTCCGCTGGGCGGGGCATGTCTCCAGGATGGAGGATCATCGCCTACCGAAGATCACCCTGTTCGGCGAGCTTGCTACTGGACACCGTGACAGAGGGGCACCAAAGAAGAGATACAAAGACTGTCTCAAGAAGTCACTTAGTGCCTGCCAAATCGACCACCACCAGTGGTCTTCGCTTGCTGCGGACCGTGACACCTGGTGCTCCACCATTTACAAGGCAGCTGTCTCCTTTGAGGACTCTCACAGAGCTAGCCTTAAGGACAAGCGGCTCAGGAGAAAAAACAGAGATGCCGCAGCTCAGAATCCCGGCCATACCTTCCCCTGCAGCCACTGCGGTCGAACCTGCCTGTCTCGGATTGGCCTCCGCAGCCACGAACAAGCCTGCAGACGTCGTGGGCAACTCCTATAAAATCTTCGTTCGCGAAGTCAAGCCAAGAGACAAGAGATACTGTATAACGTTTATTAAGTCTGAAAATTGACACAGCGAGATAAAACGCGGCACAAGCGTAGCATGTGCACCGGAAGAGAGAGAGAGAGAGAGAGAGAGAGAGAGAGAGAGAGAGAGAGAGAGAGAGAGAGAGAGAGAGAGAGAGAGAGAGAGAGAGAGAGAGAGAGAGAGAGAGAGAGAGAGAGAGAGAGAGAGAGAGAGAGAATGACTGAACGGTTTGACATGAGCGAACAAGATTTAGACATGAACAGACGTTACAGATCTTTAATCACACTCTCACCTTTTTTAACTGTACAGAGAGACACATAAAACAATAATAGATGTGAAAGTACAAAGGAATAACTAGATATGATTTTAAGAACAATGTGAATAATAATAATAATAATAATAATAATAATAATAATAATAATAATAATAATAATAATAATAATAATGAGAGAGACTGAGAGAGCCTAGAGAGAGAGAGAGAGAGAGAGAGAGAGAGAGAGAGAACAATGAACAATGAACAATGAACCTTTATTTTCCAACGGTAGAAGTTATTGGTAACAGGACCAGTTTTCAAACTTGCCGTTGCTACATCTACTACATAAATGACATAGACACGTAAACATACACATACCACACACTGACGCATGTATGCACTCGCTCACGCACGCACGCTCGCACATAAGCACGCACACGCACGCTCACACAGACACACGCACACAAACTTGCACACGCACGCACTTAGACACACACGCACACATATACACACGCTCTCGGACACGCACTCCAGACATACGTACAGGCATAACGCGTACGGCGCACAAAAATATAAAATGAGTATAAATGCAAAGTAAAGCAATACACAGAAAATCATTAAGTACATTAGAATTCATACAGCAAAGGCAAATGTGTATATATGTTCTCTCTCTCTCTCTCTCTCTCTCTCTCTCTCTCTCTCTCTCTCTCTCTCTCTCTCTCTCTCTCTCTCTCTCTCTCTCTCTCTCTCTCTCTCTCTCTCTCTCTCTCTCTCTCAGTCTTACTGCAGAAACTTTTAATAATCATTTTCTTTCAGTCGCTGAAACTCTAAATGCCTCAATTAATAGCAGTAAGTATGAATGTTTTAATTTGCTTTCTGAATTCTGTAAACACAGAACAGAGGACACAGACCCCTTCAGCATTCCCTTGCTATCAGTTCATGAGGTGGGTTTGCTCATTAGTAAACTACCAAATAAAAAGTCTTCGGGGCCTGATGACATCAGCCCCCAAATACTTAAGTTATCCCTGCCGTACATTATCTTGGCTTGACTTCGCGAACGAAGATTTTATAGGAGTTGCCCACGACGTCTGCAGGCTTGTTCGTGGCTGCGGAGGCCAATCCGAGACAGGCAGGTTCGACCGCAGTGGCTGCAGGGTAAGGTCTGGCCAGGGTTCTGAGCTGCGGCATCTCTGTTTTTTTCTCCTGAGCCGCTTGTCCTTAAGGCTAGCTCTGCGAGAGTCCTCAAAGGAGACAGCTGCCTTGTTAATGGTGGAGCGCCAGGTGTCACGGTCCGCAGCAAGCGAAGACCACTGGTGGTGGTCGATTTGGCAGGCACTAAGTGACTTTTTGAGACAG
>BTPG01000008.1:74022881-74040381 GCA_036245525.1 Semisulcospira habei
CTGAGGAACACCAAGCTCTACCTTACCCTCTGTGGAATAGTTACCACTTACATAGACAGCTTGTGTTCTCGCAGAAAGATAAGAGTAAAGAATGAAAGGGCTGACGGGCTGTTGTTGTTGAAATAAACATTAAGTTTCCTCAGCAAGATTTCATGATTTATCAGATCGAACGTTTTTTTCAGGTCCAAGAATACCGTGCCCGTCATTTTGTTATTGTTCATGTTATCTAGCCATGAATGAACCATACGTACTAATGCAGAATGGCATGAGTGTTTGGGTCTAAAACCAGACTGGAACTTATTTAACAAGGACCGTTCTTCGAGGTACTGGAGGAGATGCTTTTGAATATGCTTCTCAAGTGGCTTTGATAAAACAGACAGAAGAAAAATGGGACGAAGGTCATTTACATCACTAGTATCTTTGTCTTGGGTATAGGAACAACTTTTGCTTTTTTAAACGCCACAGGAAAAGTATTATACTGTATACATAAGTTAAAAATGTAAGTGAGGGGTTCAACAATATAAGGCAGTGATATGTGGAGTATATAACCATTTATACCGTCCACACCAGCAGATGTCTTGTTCTTAAGGCACGTAATATAACGCCCGACTTCGTGAACAGCGATAAAGGGGATAACAAACGTATCATCGGACGATAATCGTTCCTGGCAAAACATGGACAGTTGATCCGATATTACATACGCTGACGGATCAGTCAGGGCTGTTGGAAGTAAGTAGCTGTTCTGGAGCTGAGAGAAAGCAATTGTTTATGCTTTCCGCAGAGAATTCGTGTGGAATGATATGAGTCTGCCTGCGCGTGTTGCTTGTTAGAGTATTCAACGCAGTCCAAACAGAAGCAGGAGATTTTTCGTTCTCAATTGTCTTTTCAACAAATGACTTTTGAGCTTCTCGAACTAAGTACTTAACTTTGTTACGCAAACGTTTAAACTCAGCGAAGTTCTTTTCTCGTTTAGCGGTGTTTCGCGCCTCCATAGTTTGTTTGATTTCCTCCGTTATCCAAGAGGGAGGCTCGCGGCGTCGGACTCGCTTCCTTCTTAGCGGCGCGTGTTTATTCAGCACCCCGAGGAACAGATCAAGCCATATAGTGAGCGCATTATCAGGGTCAGCGCAGTTATACACTTGATCAAATCCTGCATAACTTAGATCATGTAAGAAAGCATTCGTATTGAGCTTTTTAAACGATCTGTACGTTATGTACGAGTGCTGGTCCCGACTTTGTTTTGCGGGCAGATTACACGACCATGTACAGACGATGGGAAAGTGGTCACTGACGGCTAATGAAGAAACATTAGTTTCCGCTACTGCTGTTGGGTTATTGGTGTAAATGTGGTCGATGATGGTGGCAGCAGAGCGTGATACTCGCGTTGGAGATTTAACCATCTGCTTTAGCCCGAAAAGAGTGATCGCTGATTGCCATGTAGGCTTGGGTTTCAGCATATCGATGTTAAACTCTCCCAGAATGAGAACATTTTTACCGGTGTCGTTCACTTTATCCATCACTTGTACAAAGTCGTCATACCAGTCAGCAGTAGCAGCTGGATTTCTGTACATAAAGGCGATAAGGATGGGAGAGGAATATGGTATTTTCACCTCCAGCCACACACACTCTAGCTCTCTGGACTCAAGGTCTTCACGTCTGCGCACCATATTTCGGATAGAGCTATGTACATTGACAGCTATTCCAGCGTGTCCAGGGTAGCCTGGGTCACGCCGGATTAGAGAAAAGTTAGGAATAATTAAGCTAGCATCACTGATGTTTGGGCCCAGACGTGATTCCGTGAGACCAAAGAGATGGAAGTGCGATGGCTCATTTAAAAATAAACGAATATCGGGGACCTTGTGAAACAGGTGAAAAATATTAAGGTGTCCGATTTTCAGTCCAAGTGATTGTACGCTAATTGAAGCTTTCGGCATCGCTTCTCGTCAGTTCGCGAGAGAGAGAGAGAGAGAGTCAAAATCCGAACACAATAGGTCAAATACCGAACATTGTTCGGTAATTGAACCATTGGGGTGTTTGGTAATTGAAATCTACCTAACTGTTTTAAAACCACATGGTGCTCAGGCAAGATTACGATGAATGCTTGCAAACAGACATATTTGGCTAGCAGATAGATCACATTGTTCATTTCAACCATAACTTTTCACTAAAAGCAACTCAAATTCATACTATGATTAGACTTCTGTAGGTCGAAAATAGCTTTGAGAGTCATAAAATCCAAAAATCACTCACCGTCTTCTTGTCACAGTGCAGTCTTTCGCCGCCATGTTTCGTACAGGATAATAAGTGACGGTACTCTATCACCTGGTGCAGTCAAATTTGAGCAGTCACCTCTTGTTTTCGGGAAATCAGCTGTTCGGTATTAGTCACCTGTTCGACATTTGGGGTCTTTCCCCTACGCTGTGCTTTTCTAAAGAAGAAGGGCGAAAACAAGAGAAAAAAACCCAAAGGCAAAACAACCAAACAATAAGTGCGGGAAGATATTCATTTCATCGTCAGTTAACAAAATAATAACTACCCATTGATTGACTTCATCGGCTTCTCACTTCCAGCAAAAGCTGAATTCCCAATGCGCAAAAGGCCATCGGGCCGATCGGTGCGCGGGGCAACGGCGGCGGACGTCGGCCCGATGGCTCTTGCGCATTGGGTTCACTTTCAGGCGTAAAACAAACACGAACAGCCGGCACGCCTATTTAAAAGGCTCTTTAGTAAATCGCTGATAAATAGCATGCAGAAGCCGTGTCTTGCGCTGTGCGCTGTGGAAGGCGATTTGAAACAATGATAGTGTTGAAACCGCTTATGACTAAGGAGTGTTGCAATTATCTGCAAACACATTTTCTCTTCAACTTCCGCTTCCTTTTGGCATTGTTTGACAGATGGACCACATATATCCGCACAATCACGCGTCTGGAATCAGCTGCATAAATGAGGTTAGTCCTTCGCCAGCCACTAAGCCAGTTGCTGCGCTATAGCGCCACGACACTCACCCAGCTATAGCGTCACGACACTCACCTCGCTATAGCGCCATGACACTCACCCCGCTATAGCGCCACGACACTCACCCAGCTATAGCGTCACGACACTCACCCCGCTATAGAGCCACAACACTCACCCCGCTATAGCGTCACGACACTCACCCAGCTATAGCGTCACGACACTCACCCCGCTATAGCGCCACAACATTCACCCCGCTATAGCGCCACAACACTCACCCCGCTATAGCGTCACGACACTCACCCAGCTATAGCGTCACGACACTCACCTCGCTATAGCGCCACGACACTCACCCAGCTATAGCGTCACGACACTCACCTCGCTATAGCGCCACGACACTCACCCCGCTATAGCGCCACAACACTCACCCCGCTATAGCGTCACGACACTCACCCAGCTATAGCATCACGACACTCACCTCGCTATAGCGCCACGACACTCACCCCGCTATAGCGTCACGACACTCATCTCGCTATAGCGCCACTACACTCACCACAGCTATAGCGTCACGACACTCACCCCGCTATAGCGTCACAACACTCACCCCGCTATAGCGTCACTACACTCACCCCGCTATAGCGTCACGACACTCACCCCGCTATAGCGCCACTACACTCACCTCGCTATAGCGTCACGACACTCACCTCGCTATAGCGCCACAACACTCACCTCGCTATATCGTCACGACACTTACCTCGCTATAGCGCCACAACACTCACCTCGCTGTAGCCCCACGACACTCACCCCGCTATAGCGAGCGTCACGACACTCACCCCGCTATAGCGCCACAACACTCACCTCGCTATAGCGTCACGACACTTACCTCGCTATAGCGTCACGACACTCACCTCTCTATAATGCCACGACACTCACCTCGCTATAGCGTCACGACACTCACCCCGCTATAGCGTCACGACACTCACGTCGCTGTAGCGTCACGACACTCACCTCGCTATAACGCCACGACAATCACCTCGCTATAGCGTCACGACACTCACCTCGCTATAGCGTCACGACACTCACCTCGCTATAACGCCACAACACTCACCTCGCTATAGCGTCACGACACTCACCTCGCTATAGCGTCACGACACTCACCTCGCTATAACGCCACGACACTCACATCGCTATACCGTCACGACACTCACCCCGCTATAGCGTCACGACACTCACCTCGCTATAGCGTCACGACACTCACCTCGCTATAACGCCACGACACTCACCTCGCTATAGCGTCACGACTCTCACCTCGCTATAGCGGAGCATCTTGCTTAGTGGCTGACGCAGAAATAAGGTCAAGCGGAGGGGACCGTGCTTAGTGGTTGACATAGGACTAATCTGGTCCCTCGCCTTTCATCTGCAAGATACACGGATGCTCATGAAGCACTGAAGTCGCACTATGGGCTGGTGAGAACCCACCCCTATGGCTGGCAAAGCCTATCGCTTGTAACTGTGTTCCGCACCTTCCTTGTGTCGTGTCGCGTCAAAATGTTCACCGTGTGACGAAGTCTGCAACTTTCCTTTCGCCATTTAGCCTGGCGGACAACAGCACCAGATAGATCGACCAAGATGATTTAAGGGTAGTGCCAGATTAGCTCGGCGTCATCAGGCGCCAAGCTAATTTGGCACGACCCTTGAATTATCACTGTCGACCCATCTCCTGCAGATGGCTCATAGTCATGATGTGGCACCTCCACACTTTGAGAAATGCGACCTTGGGGTTTAATGAATTAATTAGCTTTATCTGCTGATGAAGAAGCAAATTGGCAGGACAAGCAACTCGCCTTCTACAGATTTGTTTTCCCCTTGGTTATTTATACTGACGAGCGTTTGGTTATTTATACTGACGAGCGTTTGGTTATTTATACTGACGAGCGTTTGGTTATTTATACTGACGAGCGTTTGGTTATTTATACTGACGAGCGTTTCCGGTCACTCGAATGGTGTCGCATTTTTTCTGCTCATCGTAATATTGTAAGACACGACCTATCACGAGTGTGTGTGTGTGTGTGTGTGTGTGTGTGTGTGTGTGTGTGTGTGTGTGTGTGTGTGTGTGTGTGTGTGTGTGTGTGTGTGTGTGTGTGTGTGTTTTCGTGTTAGAAATGCGCCTGCATGGTGGGAGCAGGTGTTTATTTAAAGAGTGAGTGCGTTCTAATTTGTCTCCTTTTTAATATAATTTTTCTTTGCTGTAAATCGCTCCGAGCTTGCTGTGCGTGGGGAAGGGCGCTATATAACAACTATGTATTATTATTATTATTATTATTATTATTATTATTATTATTATTATTATCATGTACACTGATCCCATCACTGCACTACAGCCGTTTACAGCGGACATTGCTCAGTGCTATATTTCACGTCTACAGTCAGTACCCGCGGTGCCTACGTGCTCAGTGCTATATTTCACGTCTACAGTCAGTACCCGCGGTGTCTACGTGCTCAGTGCTATATTTCACGTCTACAGTCAGTACCCGCGGTGTCTACGTGCTCAGTGCTATTATTTCACGTCTACAGTCAGTACCCGCGGTGTCTACGTGCTCAGTGCTATATTTCACGTCTACAGTCAGTACCCGCGGTGTCTACGTGCTCAGTGCTATATTTCACGTCTACAGTCAGTACCCGCGGTGTCTACGTGTTCAGTGCTATATTTCACGTCTACAGTCAGTACCCGCGGTGTCTACGTGCTCAGTGCTATACTTCACGTAAGTCAGTACCCGCGGTATCTACGTGCTCAGTGCTATACTTCACGTCTACAGTCAGTACCTGCGGTGTCTACGTGCTCCACGAGAGTGGACAAACCTGGCCTCACGCAGATCTCATGTCTGAATCGAAAGACATGCACGTAGTCTATGGGAGAATCTGCGGACTGAACAAGGGGATCAGGTGAATAATGATAAATCCATCTATATTCCGCGCGGCGGCATTATTAGGTTTGATGAGATCGTGTGTCTGTAAAAATAAACTTCACCCATGTATCATTTGCCATGTATCATTTTACTCCGATGTACAAATGGCTGATCTGAATACTGGATAACAAAGCTACAAGACATTACATCTCGCTGTTTTATGCCGATGAGGGTCAGAAGTGTCGGTGATGCGTTTGTCTGACGCAAATACACATGTATACTGACAGGTACAAGTTGTGTACAGTTGACTTAGAAAATCGTCTAAAATTAACCGATAATTAAATTTCAATGCAACTTTGAAATGTTACCTACTGATCATTTTACCACGATATGAGTAAAATATGCTTTTGATACGCGGATACACGATGGCGCAAAACAAGCCTACCGTCCGACAGCAACAAGCCTACCGTCCGACAGCAACAAGCCTACCGTCCGACAGCAACAAGCCTACCGTCCGATAGCAACAAGCCTACCGTCCGACAGCTCCATTGCAGGAGCACAGTACACAGTCCGAAGATGTCCCATTTCATGGTGTGTTGTTTTATTTCTTGTTGTCCAAACAATCCAATGGTTAATTTGGCAAGAAACTCGCCAAAAGGTGCATCTCCGACCACACATATAACATTACAGGAACACTGCAAGATGCAAATTCACCTGTTCATGTTTTTTTTTAGGTGTGCATTCTATCCAAAATAAGGCCCAGATATTCGAACAAGTTTCTTTGCATGTGGCCATGTTTTCTTGCCAGATTTGTACAGGACATTCATTCAATGAAGCTTTTGAGTAGTCCTGTATAATTTTGACGACAAAGAAGCATTTACTGTACATTGAAATAATTACCTAAGTATGTCAATGCAAAAAAATACATAAAACCTGAAGTTTAGTATTTGTTTAAACCCAATTGCGTTATTTGTTATGAAGTAGTAACATATTGTACTGAAACATTTTTTGTTAAATTTGAAACTGCGTCCATTTGTATTTTTTGGGGTGCACCCAGTGGCCTTGTGGTTTCATTAACTTTTTAAAATGCATTTTATAGGCTAACTGTGCCTACACGATTCACCAAAAATTCGTTTCTTCCCGGCCTGTAAATCGACGTTATGTGTTTGGATACAAATTGCGAAATTCCTGAGCAACGAGTTTCAAAATAAGCAATATTTGTGTGCTAAACAATCGAGCGAACTCCCAGCAATACATTTTCTGGTTTGTGTCTCTCCACGGTGATAGATTGTGAATTACGTCACACGAAAGCATGTGCAGAACTTTTGCCTTTCAGTATATTTTTTTAAAGTAGAGATGTCGACATTGCCATAATTATCACGTGCGGTCTGTGCGAACTACTGGTACCCGGATCAGATGGACGGCCTCCTCTGACTGGTTATTCATGCAAAAAAAAAATGTCTTTATCTAAAAACAGAAAAAGAGATTACTGGATGGGACAATTTTTGCACATTCTCACTTGTTCTCTTCTTTAGCTTTTTCTTGTATTCATGTCCCGCATCAATAGCTGCGAAAGTGCCGTGTGGCGTTGTCAGGGGCCACGCTTTGCCACACTTTCCACTCAGCTTTTGATTCGGGGTGCCTTGAATGAATAACGCACATTTCCTTGAAACAAGAATCGAGCATATTCTCCAGAATGTTTGACTTTCTAAGTAAGCAAAAGGCCATTTGGCTGACAGGCTGTTTGCCTGCCAACTGCGCTCAGGCCAGACGATGATGTTTCGCGACTTGAGTTTGCACTGATGCATGTCCCTGATTCAAGATACATGACTGTATTGTTGCTGTAATAGAAGATAATCATACACAGCAAAAATTGTCTTTTTGCCACCGCAGGTGCTGCTCACATTCAGTCACTCGCTCATTCCACAAATTACAAGAACAGAGCTACACAATGGACAATGACTCGGGACGGGTGAAGCCCGTCGCCAAGGCATCTGATGCCAACTTTAACACCTGTACCTCTAAGATCGCATTAGCCTCTGAATAATACATTACTGTTCAGGAGACAGATCGACCATGACAGTTCAAGAGCGTTGCAGGAATAGCTTGGCGCCTCTAGGCTGATAGATAGTGCTGCCTCTAGGCGCCAAGCTATTCCGGCACCCCCCCCCCCCCCCCATCAAACTGTCATGGTCGCTCCATAATCTGTAGCGTTTCAGACCTCAATGGACTGAACTCAGTATTTACGGGTGTACGGGTGTCCTTTACGGGTGTACGGGTCTACGTTTACTCGTAGAACGCTTTCTTCCTACGTGACAACGTATGCTACAACATTGAGGCAGGTTACGCAAGCCGACGTGGACTGCATGAGATCATGGGGCACGTAATGATGTCCTCCTCAGCCCTCTTTAATTGTCCAGACTGTTGCCTCTAGCGGATGGATCGCCCCTTCATCTGTTAGCTTAGCGAAACATACCTCATTTCAAAACGAATCCCGACCTCATTTATAATCGGTCTTTTCCAGCAGGCCTCAAATCCATCATCAGTCGAGCATTCATTCTTTTAATAATGTGAGCCCTGATCTTAAAACTCCGAAATTTGTTTATCCCGTCCACTTCCCGAGAAAAACTGAACCCAACGCAACTGCAAGAGGCATAGATCCTCATGAGCCCCCGCAGTTGCGTGGACTCAAGTGGATCAACACCTCTTGCTGAAACCACTTTGTTCTTTCGACGGCTGCAGATTTTTACGCTGAAGTTACAACTGAGCACCACCCATGTGCAAGAGGTATAGATCCTCATGAGCCCCCGCAGTCGCGGTGGCTCACGAGGATCTATACCTCTTGCTGAAACTACATTGGAGCCATATTCCTTGAGGGCTGGAGATGTCTGACGCTGAATTTACATTGATTTCATAAGCACACAATTTGCTGCCACTGGCTGTCATGGCGGATGCTGCCCTTTGAAGGCCATAATATCAGCTTAGGGGGCACATCGACGATATTTACTGCTCAATGGTGGTGCCAGAATAACATTGCGCCAGAGGAGCCAAGCTATTCTGGCACGATCCTTGAACTCTTGTGGTGGATATAAAATATCTATGATTTTGATGTCAGGCCTGTTATATTTCCAGCTGGCCGATCGTCCTGTCAAACTAGTGGCGCCGAAAATGTACGAGGCTAGACGAAACTGAATAATTATAGAGGCGAACTGGCTGACCCGCACCCAGAACTAGATCGTTCAGATACATATCCAAAATGTGCAATATTTCTTCGTGATATGAAATTTAATGAAAAAAAAAGGGGGGGGGGGGTGGGAAGTTTGGATGGATTTTGTTTAATTTTTATTTTTATTTTAATCATCATCATCATCATCATCATCAGTCCCTTGCCCGAACTGGGCGTTGGGGGGACTGAAAGGCAGCAGCAACAGACAGTGCTCTCCACTGAGTTCTATTTTGGGCGGTGGCAAGCAAGTCTGGCATCTCGAGTTCGGTCCATTCTTTTATGTTTGCGACCCAACTCTTTCTCTGACGACCTCGCCGACGACTTCCTTCGAGAGTGCCTTGGAGGATAGTCTTGGACAAGGTGTTGTGTCGGGTCACGTGGCCAAACCAAGCAAGCTTGCGCCGTTTCACGGTTGCCAGAAGGGGTTCATGTGGGCCCACCAGGGAAGTGACGATGCTCCGTACATATTCGTTGGTCTTGTGCTCGCGGTACGAGATGCGGAGCAACTTCCTCAGGCACTTGTTCTCAAAGGCCTGGATTTTCTTTTCTGAGTCTGCAAGCAGTGTCCAAGTCTCACAGCCGTAGAGTAGAATAGACACTACGAGGGACTTGTAAAGCCTGTACTTGATGGTGAAGCTGATGGAGTTACTTCGCCATATCCTGTCCAGCCTGGCCATTGCGGACGTTGCTGTACCTACCCTGATACGGATCTCTGCTACGCAACTACCGTCTTTGGACAGGGTGGCTCCCAAGTACTTGAAGCTATTGACCTCTTCTAGCTTCTGGCCGTTCATGTGAATGTTGCTGCTGCTGTCGCTTGTGGTGTTGATCATCACTTTGCTTTTATCCGTACTGATCTCCATGCCATAAGACCCTGCGCTACTTGAAAGTTTGTCTGTCAGGTTTTGGAGCTCACTATTGCTGCCTGCCAAGAGGTCAATATCGTCTGCGAATCGAAGATTGCACAGGGATCTGCCACCAATAGAGATTGAAGTATGGTGGTCGTGGAGGGTTTCCTGCATGATCTTCTCCAGGAATATGTTGAAAAGGACAGGAGAGAGCAGGCATCCTTGACGGACACCGATCGTCGTCCTGAAGAACTCGCCTGACTGATTGTTAAGTAGAACCGCGCTGCAGGCGTTCTTGTAAAGCGCTTCTATCATTTGGATCAGTCCCTCCTCTATGTTGAACGATCTCATGACTTGCCAGAGTCCGTCGTGCCAGACGCGATCAAATGCTTTCCTGAATCAATGAAGTTGTGGTAGAGTTCGCGCTGATGCTGCAGATGTTTTTCGATCAGGACGCGGCAGTTGAAAATCTGCTCTACAGTGCTTCTTCCAACTCTGAAGCCAGCCTGTTCTTCTGCCAGCAGTTCCTCGGCGAAAGTTTTGAGGCGGTTGAGAATGATTCTAAGCATTACTTTGCTAGGGTGACTTATCAGACTGATAGTTCTGTAGTTCTGGCACTGTTTCATGTTTCCTTTCTTGGGGAGCGGGATCACTAGAGACTGTGTCCATTCTACTGGCCATTTCTTTTGCTCCCAGATCTTTTGACAGAGTGTAGTGAGGACCTTCGTTGTTACTTCTCCTCCATGTTTCAACAGTTCAGTAGGTATGTTGTCTACACCTGGAGACTTTCCTCCCTTCAGGCCGCGTACGGCTGCTTCCACCTCTTCAGCTAACACTGGCAGGTCTTCAGCCTTCCTGGCCCCAGCCTGGTTGTTTTGGAGGATGCTGGTGTCTGGCTCAGCCTTGTAGTTATACAAGTCTCGGCAGTACTCAGTCCATCTGTTTAGTACAGCAGTGTTTTCCGTAAGGAGTTGGCCGCTGCTGTCTTCGATGACTGTGGCTGTTCGCTGTTGAGTCTTGGTGAGGGTCCTTAGCGTTTCATAAGCCTTCTTGCTGTTGCCGTTTGCCATGCCCTCTTCCACGCTACAACACTGGTCTTCAATCCAATCTTCTTTGGCTTCTTTCATCCTCTTCCTGATCTTCTTGTTGACAAGTCTGTACTTGTTTGCTGATGTGAGGTCTTGGCCTCTCTTTTTCTTCCAGGCTCTCCTCTCATCACAGAGATCGAGGATGTCATCGGTGACCCAGGGCTGTTTGCGCTTCCTCTGCTTCCCCAGCACTTCTTCTGCTGTAGAAAGTAACACCTCTTTTATATTTCCAGCAAGGGTGTCTACGTCGCAGTCCAAAGTAGCCAAGGCTGCAAATCTGCCTCCCACCTGGGCTTGGAAGAGCTCTTCTACTTCCGGGTCTTTTAGCTTCTGGAGGTCGAATCTGATTTTAATAATGCCTTTTAAAAGAGCGAGTCACTGGTTTTCTTTTCGAAGCAGTGTTTGTTGCACTGAATACACAGTTTGGTCAGGGATTTAATATCCGTAAAAGTCCATGCATGTTGAGATTTCATTTGGCTCATCCTTCTTTTTGTGAAACACGCATCTTTATGGCGACGAGTTTATGATTAATAGAAAATTGAATTATCTACAAGGAAGCCAGTTAAAACTACATTGCAGTATCAAATATAACTGGCACGAGTAAAAACACTTACATGGTTACCTTTAGTTACAAAATATTCAGCTCTATTAATTTACTTTTTGCGCAGTTGCAAATTTGTTCTCGTCAGATTAAATATAAAGCCCGCAATGGTCTGTACGGTAACCCATGTAATACTCCATAATCCAGTCCTGGCTACCGTGCACGCCCCCCCCCCTCCCCCTCCCCCGCCTCCCACCTCCCACTCAGTACTCGATAAGATGGTTTCAAAGTGTACCTTAGTATGTCTTGAGATGTTTAAGCCATGTTTCCTTAAAATCCTTAGGAACACACCAGAGATATAGCCGATGGCGCAAGGGTACCCCCATTCAAGCTCTTCGCGGATGGTAAAATGAGGTGGAGAAACATTTTCCTCTAAATAAATCAGAATTCATTCCAGAAACCCACATCAGGCAATGTTATTTTAAGGCACATCTTCCGCATCTTCTGGCAAAAACAGAATGAACAAAATAATATTGAATCTCTGGCTCACAGTGAAGGTATTTGTGCACCCAGTAAACGGTCATTTCCGCGAAATCGTAAAAAAAGAGACAAAAATAATGTGTCAGATGCCTTCAGATATTTTATATAGCACTGGCAGTCCATTTTGAGGCTTACATCATTAAAACAGGATGTCACAATTATTATAACTTTGACTAGGCGATGCTGTGGTTACTGTGAGTGCAACAGTGGTGGATTGTGTATCCCTACCCCGAAGCTGTAAAAATACACAAAAGTAGTTAGAAAAAATACTATAGTTATTTCATTTCATTTAAATATCTCGTTACCTTTTAAGTTTTAATAATGTGAGCATACAGTGCAAGAAAATAAGGAAAGTAGGCATCCTTAAATGTACGTTCGTGGTGAATGATAGATTTTTTTCCATTTAAAATTGCTCAATTGCGAAACGTACGTTGTTTCCGATGCCCTCAGAAATTTTGTATACAACTGGTAGGTCTTATTGTTAAGGTTTTATTGGTTAGGATAGAGTAGCTCAGTTACTCCCATCCTGATTTTATGATGCTTTGATGCATTTATGGGCCACAGTGGCTGAATCTGCTGCTCTACCCCCATTTTACCAGTACTCAAAGGAACACAAAATGATCATAAAAATTGCTTACGACATACTCCTCTGTTTAAATAATTTTTGTTGCTAGGTTTCTTTAAAAATATGCATATTGAACATAAATAATTGTGACCATTTCATTAATTTCAATGTGACCCATCAATTTAATTGTAATTCTTTTTGGTTAAGGCTGTGAGAGAGATTGCTGTGAGAGAAATGGCTGTGAGAGCTCGCTGTGAGAGAGATGGTTGAGAGATTACTGTGAGATAGATAACTGAGAGAGATGGCTGTGAGAGAGATGGCTGTGAGAGAGATGTCTGTGAGAGAGATGGCTGAGAGAGAGTTGGCTGTGAGAGAGATGGCTGTGAGAGAGATGGTTGTGAGAGAGATGGAGAGATGGCTGTGAGAGAGATGACTGTGAGAGAGATGACTGTGAGAGAGATGGCTGTGAGAGAGATGGAGAGATGGCTGTGAGAGAGATGGCTGTGAGAGAGATGAATGTGAGATGGCTGTGAGAGAGATGGCTGTGAGAGAGATAAATGTGAGAGGGATGAATGTGAGAGAGATGGCTGTGAGATGGCTGTGAGAGAGATAGCTGTGAGAGAGATGAATATGAGAGATGGCTGTGAGAGAGATGGCTGTGAGAGAGATGAATGTGAGAGAGATGAATGTGAGAGAGATGGCTGTGAGATGGCTGTGAGAGAGATGGCTGTGAGAGATGAATGTAAGAGAGATGAATGTGAGAGAGATGGCTGTAAGATGGCTGTGAGAGAGATGGCTGTGAGAGAGATGAATGTGAGAGAGATGGCTGTGAGATGGCTGTGAGAGAGATGGCTGTGAGAGAGATGAATGTGAGAGAGATGGCTGTGAGAGAGATGGCTGTGCGAGAGATGGAGAGAGATGGCTGAAGGCTTTGCCGTTCCTACTGCCATATTTCCGTTCGGTGTGACGGGAGGGAGGAGTGAGCAGGCAGATGACAAGGAGCAAACACTTGATTTGATGATGGACGTTGACAGATGACCTACATATTGAACGCTGTATAGGGGCGGATCACATATCTCGAGCCTGTAAGCGGATGGAGGTGGGGTGGGGCAGGGTGGGGTGTTTATGTCTGTCGGGATAGGGGGGGGGGGAGGGGGGGGGGTTATAGCATTCTAAAGAATTTTTGAGGGATGAAACCCCTGGAAACCCCAATTCCCCTCTCGTTGCATGCGAACACGCATACACACACACATACATACATACACATACATACAAACATACACACACACACACACACACACACACACACACACACATACACACGCACACACACACGCACACACACACACACATATATATACACTGTACACACACTCACGCACACAATCACGCACACGTACGTGCTCAGATACGCACACACACACACACACACACACACACACACACACACACACACACACACACACACATTCATAAAAGCCTATAATTCTCATTATTGACAATTCCTGTGTAACAATAGATCATAGTTTTACTAATTTTGACAATTGTCAGCCATAGGATGCCTCCCCTGTCAACCTCAGTAAGAGCAACGATTAAATAAGTAAATCATCAGTCATCACAAGAGACCATCAGTTGATGAGAATCACGTTGTATATCCACTTTTCTCGTCAGGGTGTGCACGTGAGTGCGTATGCTTATAAGATCTGCCTCTCATCCACATGTAAGGAAAAGAAGGTTCTACAAAATAATTTGACTTGCGACACTCTTTAAAGGCAAAAAGTCCGGCTACTTTTTAAATCAACAAAAGACAGAATCGATACCACCTACGTCACAAACCAGAATCATCTCCTTCCTGGGGGTGGTTGAGAAGGACGGGAGAGGAGGTAAGGGCGGGGATGGGGTAGGGGTTGGGGGGGGGGGAAGTATATAAGAGAGGGTGGCGGCCCTCATCCAAGCAATCAGAACAGGTGGTGAAAATACGGAGGAAATTGTCTCCAAGATAAATTAATCACGAAAAGAAATAACAAGGAAACCCTAGTTTGAATTTACAACAACAACAAAAGAAAAAGTGTTATTAGAGATGTAAGATTTGAACTCTAAAATAAAATCAAAAAGTTAAGAGTACAATGCCAATAAAAAAAAAGGATTTACACAATACAACATTGCATGCGAACTCGTACGTGATAAACGTTGACTCTATGTTTTGCCCTGCAGCTGCGTGGGTGTACTGTTCCCGGGGAACGGCCACACTATTGACAACAGTGTGTCGTCCATCCTCCAGTGGGATTTTTAATACTATTATGGTAGAGATGAGATCTGTTTTTTATTTATTTTTACCTTGGTTAACTCATTCAGTCCCGACACACCACAGCCACAGATGGCTCGACCATGATAGATTAAGGGTGGTACCAGAATAGCTTGGCCATGACCACCTGTTCTGATTGCTTTTGATGAGGGCCCCCATCCTCCCATATACACCACGCCCAAACCCTTACCACCCACCGTTGGGCATATGTCGCCTGAATTGTAATGTGGTCCTCACAGGACAACTCCAAACTGTGGGATTTGTTACCCGGGACACAATGAGTTAATAAGTCGCTCATGATCGCACTTCAGCATGACGCAACCAACGTATCCTTTCAGCGTCCCCCCGCTCACATACACGCCATACGCACAGCAGGAACCGTGGGCACAGTACAGCCACCCCGTGCGTGTGTATTAGACTCATTTCCAGAACATTCAGTTACTCTTCCTTACATAACTTTGTGCTTTACTTTCCAGGCTAACACTGAACAATATCGAATTGATTTTCTTGCGTCTCATTGCTCATAATTATTGTGTTTGCGCAGAGACGTATTCATTTGTTTTTAACTTCAACCACTGCGCGTGGTCCAATATTAACATTGTCATCCTTTTGACTTCTGCCGACAGTATTCGTGAATACCGATCTTCTCACTCTGTGCGATTTGTGACGCTTATAGCACTAGTACTTGTGCACCGTGACACTTTGTCTACTAGTGCTCTACGTATATTTACACTACGATCATATCTGTGTCCTTTCGCAGCGCTGACTTTATTTCCCCTATCGCGCAGCGGGGTCGTTTAGCTTTGACTGTTGAAGTTTGCTAAAGGGATTAGTCCCTGTTAGTGACCGTTAGTGACCGGTAGTGTGGTCTATATCAGTGAATGCGTAGAAGAAACTCTTTTTTTTTTTTTTTCACTTGCCTCCCACATTCTGTGTGTTAGAGCGGACTGATATTCTTTTGCTTTGTTTTATTATTTCAGCTCTTATTTGCCTTTGTATCATTTATAAGCTTTTTTATTTGTACTCTTTGGTATTGACATACATTAGCAATCATGGTGTATGATCGCCAGTTACATATTGGCCATTTAAATGTTTATCATTTAACTAACAAAGTTCCCGATCTGTGTGTGCTCTTGAGTCAATCCAATCCATTTCACTTGTTTGGTGTAACGGAATCGCGTCTCAATCGTAACATCAGCGATGAGGCCGTTTCTATCCAAGACTTCACTGTACTGCGCCGCGATGCTGAATACCCGGGACATACGGGTATTGCAGTATACATTCATAATTCAATTAGCGGTATTACTCGCAGGCGTGGGGACCTGGAGTCAAAAACCGTAGAATGCATTTGGGTTGAGTTAAGGGCAAACAAATCCAGCCCCGTGCTGGTCGGGTACATTTACAGGAACCCAGCATCAACATTTCAATGGTTCGACGACTTTATCGCCATGATGGATAAGGTCAGACAGTCCAGCTCTGAAATTTTGATCCTAGGCGATTTCAATATTAACATGTTTTTGAATAACCCTGCTTGGGAGTGCACCATGTCTATGTTTGGTTTAAAGCAGCTAGTTAAAACAGCAACTCGTGTTAGTCCAACTTCCTCCACCCTTATAGACCACATATATACAACTACTCAATCAAGGGTGATGGCAGTAGACGTGCTTCAGGTAGGGATTAGCGATCACTACCCGGTGTGCTGTTGCTTGGCATTAAAAGCGGATAATTCATTCCGAAAACATCAGCACACGACTATTAGATACAGATCACTTAAACACTTCAACAAGGAAACATTTCTTTGTGATTTAAGTAGCACACACTTTGATACAGTGTACTACCATAATGACCCCAACGATGCTTTGTCTGAGTGGTACGGATTGTTCCTTGGTGTTCTCGATAAACACGCTCCATTCAGAGAGAAACGGGTGAAGAACCCCCAGCTTCCCGCCTGGTTAAGTAAGGAAATCAAGGATGCCATGCAGCTCCGAGATGACTATAAAAGAAAGAAGGATTTTATTGCTTATCGAAGGCAAAGAAACCATGTTAAACATTTAGTGAGGAAAGCTCAAAGGTCACTTTTTCACCGTCTTATGAACGGAAAGAAAGATGTCGTATCTGTGTGGCGAGCGATCAATGCTTTTACGAGGTCCAAAAATACCGCACAATGTACACAGTTATCAGCTGATATCTTGAATCAGCATTTCCTCTCGGCTGCCAGTACGTTGCTAAAAAATACATATTCTGGTCAGTCTTCAGCTGAGTCCGAAAAGCTAAAGACGTTTTGTGCAGAACGGCTGGACCCTGACACGTCATTCAGCATTCCGCTGTTAACGATATACGACGTGGGAAAATCCATCTCGTACTTAAAGAACAAACTTACGTCTGGCCATGATGGTATTAGTAGCTCAGTTCTGAAAATGGCCCTACCGTATATTTTAGATACCTTGACATATATATACAACCTTTGCATAAAGCAGGGGATATTTCCATCTTCTCTAAAAACAGCCAAAGTGATCCCACTACCTAAAA